>JASSUY010041736.1:8450-34110 GCA_032466535.1 Forpus xanthops
ACAACAAAAAAAAAAAAAAAAAAAAAAAACACACCCCCCACACCCCCCCCCGGGGGGGGGGGGGGGTGCGGGGGGAGACACCAAACACAACAACAATAACCCACAAACAAATAGGAAAGTACATTAAACCAAACACTTTCAATTTACATTATTTTTGGATCACTTCCTCAGTGGCCTGTGCATGGAAATCTAGCATTTTGCAAGCTTTCAACTAAAACAAGAACAATATTCAATACCGACAAGATGAAATAATTCAATCTGCCCATGGCTTAATTCACAAAGGCAAATTTCTCTTTCACAGACAAGTCCCAGAAATGAGAAATAAACTGCCCTTCAGCATCCATTTCTGCTGGAGGATAGGGCAGAACTGGGTCAGTTCAGTGGGGGGCTTTTTTTGGCATTCTACACTTTTCAAAAGATAAAGCCTGACAAAGAGACAGACTATCAAAACTAAGCCAGAAATGAATCGATTTACAGCACTGTAGTAAAATCAAAATGTGACTCTATCTGGTTATTACTCAATATAACTTACAGAAGAAATGGGTCTTTGTAAAGCCTTAAACAAATTAATTTGCTTGCTTAGCAGACTTAGGGCTTGTTAAAGGCCCACTAAAGTGCCTCATAGCTTTCAGTGCTCTCTGGCTCATTACTCTTTCCACACTGTTGAGTAGCTGGCTGTAATACTGTATTTCAGAAATTTTCTCCTAACTTCCCAGTAATTTCAGAATGATTGTAGAATGGACTGAACATAGGACTGGGGAGGTGGAGGGAATCTTAGTTAATCTATCTGGAAAAATCAGTCCTACAAGATACAACATTAAAATCAGTCCAAACTAAAAATAGCATTTTAATCATCTGAACTAGATAACTGAGCTGTCATATGTCACAACCAGCACACAAATAACCAGAAGCTAATAAAATACAGTGCTATACTTCAAACAGAATTAATCACCAATTTCTTCATTTTTTTTTTTCAGAAACCTAAGAAATTTTTCCTTTTTTAGATTACTTTTTTTCTTAAATCCCATATGATGGGAGTTGGTATCCAGCAAAGGGATACAGAGAAATCTCTAACTCATCAGTTGCCAAGTAGATCTGTTACTACAGGAAACATGTTCACATCTTTAACAGGTACAAACAAACACAACTGATGGGAAGGACATAATCAATAAAAGCTTCCAAAAATCCTAGGACCGTTATCTTACAATTGCATCTAAGTTATTTCAATTAGATGCAAATTTGTTCTGGCAATTCTCATCTTTGCCAGCTTGTCAGATAATTTGCCTCCCAAGCAACTCCAGTGGTCAGGTTTTCTCAGTTCAACCATTAACTCATTCTTTGCCCAAAAAAAAAAGAAAAAAGAAAAATCCATGTCACTTGGAGTTCTTTTTCAAAAGGACAGGTATGGATTGCAGCCTTAAAGGTTGCTAACTATACTACAATCATCATTCTAATGTATTTTAAAAAACAATACTAAGGCATAATAGAGTTTTCTGGCCTTCTGTTACCTGTTGCTGTGTTCTCTACACAGAGGAGAAAAACATGTGCAAAGTTTACTGCTAGATACAGTGAAAACTTTCATTAGTAATGACTACTCATGCTGCATCTGCACTTTATTACCATAAACTATTACGCTCTTCTCTCATAAGATATGCACAGGTGAGCCAGAATTACAGAAAATTTACATGGAAAAAAACACACAACAAAACCAAATCTGTACAAATACTGTACAGCTCCCATGCGTGATGCATGCTTATGTGCTTGTTCAAACCAGAGCCACAGGCCGCTGAGAAACACCATTGTACCTTGAAAAGAGCCATATTGTGTCACCTGAGTTACAGCAGATGTTTGACCCTGGCTTTTATGTAAGAGGACTGCAGATGCATTCCTTTTTTAAAAGTCTGTGGAAAGTTTGAGGTTTTCATCTGAATGAAATGCAGTGTATAAATATGCAGCTATCACCAGTATGCTTCTGTCTGAGATAAACATCTGTCAAAGTGGAAGCTATGAAAACGGTTTAACCTTCTGTAATTAAGACAATATTAGAATAAACATGTTTTGCCATGATAAAAAATTACTAGAGACAAAGACCTTAAACATTTCTTGTAACAAGCCTTCTACAGCATATATATGAAAGCAGCATTTTTTTTATTTCTGTGATTATTTCCTCTCATGAAGATATGTTGCAAAATAAACACTGTTCTTTATTGTGTTCTAAAAATGTCTGCTTTGAACTATTTAAACTATTTTAATTACTCACTGTTTTATCAGCATATTTAAAATTTGCCCACTGACCCATATATTTCTTATCTATGTCAACCCAGCTACTTCCCCCAGATCACTCAGTGCAGGTTAGCCAGGCTTTGTGAGCAGTGTATAATGATATGCAAATGAAAACCATAACTATGTCAATTTAAGGTCAAAAAGGCCTATTTGTGGTTATTATGGAAATCAGTTTAAATGCGAGGTGGCTAAACAATGCATCTTTGCTACTGGCTCAGCAAAAAAACACAAACAACCTGCCAACATCTGCTTTTTGAAGTGTCAGATAACATTATTTCCAGGATGACATCAAGGGCCTTCATTGGCTATGCATAAGGTCAGTGAATATTAACTTCATTTACACTTGGCTGAGAATTGGCTGGTGCCAACAATAGAGGTTTAGATCCTCTGCTGAGCAGGGTTAAAAACTGACAGAAAGCTGCCATTGAGGAAGATGGATGATAGTACTAGCTGACCCTATTCCTTCCCAAGTGTCACAGCTTTGGCCTCTTTTCTATCTCTGCAACAAAAGACCCTCTCTGAGTTTCCCAGTGGCCTTCAGCTTTATTGGTGCTAACAGGCCCAGACATTTTCATCGATTGGACTCTCTACCTCTTAAACACAAGATCTTGCCCTCCCTGGCTAGCCAAACTTTGGCACAGATGTCTTTTTTTGTAATTGCTTCTCTGCTGTCTGTTGGGAAGGATGCAATTGGACAGGCGAACATCATGTCAACACAGAAAATGCTTCACCATTTATCTCAGTTTCCCAGTGGCATTTTAAGGAAAGTGATATGCTGTTTGCTAGGGGTGGGAGGATTAACTCTTCAACAGCTCCAAGTGTCTATAAATTCAGAAAAAGAAATTGCTGTAACACTGCTGCAATAAATTTTTTGTGCATTTTTCCTGCATAAGGTTTACAAATTATGAATTAGCTTTTCCAATCAAACTACTTTAAATACACACCTCGGAATGCATGGAAATTAATTGAGTGCTGTTACTGAGTATGTTTCTATGTCAGATCCTCAAAGGACTTTTCAGTCAAGTTCAAAGTAGATACCTTATTAATAATAAGGTTTAAAAAGTTAATGAAGTAAACATCTCTAGCATTTTCAGTTTGAGACCATAAACTTCATAAAAAAAAAACCCACAAATACATTAGGAGACTAAATGGATTATAGCATACCTATTATATGGAATGAAAATAAGCAGGCATCTTTCAACATTTGAATGACAGAATGACTGAAGGGATAATAAAAGGAAACGTAACAGAGCTGCGTAGAATGCTTTGGGCTTGAGGAAAATCAAAACTGATGTATTGTGGGATTTTTATTTTGTTTCATTTTTTTAAACATCTGTTACTGGACACTGCCAGCAAAAAAATAATGCATTTGACAAGCTACTTGTTTAGTCAAATAGAGCAACTCCTGCGTTTTTGTATACACCATGGAAACACACAGCCTCCTATCATAATTTATACATTTTCCTAGATTCTGGGCTGCACCGCATATGCTCTGTGCCAAACTGATTGCGCAAAGCCACCCTTAAAGATGCTACACCTAGCCAGAGGACTGGTCTCCAACTAAGGTGCAATCAACAGTGATTCTAACAACTCTTGGTCTGCCTAACACAGGTTTATAGCCAGAAGCAAAGGAGCACACATTAAACACCCGTATTAAAACCTACAGCCCAATTTACATAGAAGGAACTGGCACAACTGTCAAAACGAAGTATGATCTAGAGACCATATGTATAAAAAGTAACGGGGGAAAAAAAAGAGTGAAAGGGGGGCCGAGACACCAAAACTGCGTAGTTTTTTCTTACAGAGCTAGGCATTTTGTAGTAAATATTATGGAATAACTCTCTCAAACATAGGGGAAGGAAAAAAAAAGCAACCAACAAACAACACAACCTGGCAGTACAGTCTATAAAGGTGAATGGAACTGTCACTCACCAAAATTGCCTCTTTGAATGACGTAATGTGACAGAACAGATCAAATTATTTCAGTTTTCTAGTAACAGCTGTAGTTCTAATTGATGGAAGGGGTTGGAGGATCATCTAGTAAAAAGGCAAACATTTTCTGCTGGTGGAGACGGAAAAATGGCACCATTTTCAAACTAGCCACAATCAAAAAGGAAGTGTACCATAGTCATAACATAAAAAAAAATAAAACCCAGTCATAATTCAGCCATAAAATGAAAAGATGTACTATGAAAAACTAGGTGTGAAAGTACCTGAACTGATTTTTGAAAATACAGCAATATATATATATATCTCAGAATTAGATGTTTATTGCATACAGCCAACCATAATACAAAATAATGCAATTGTGTGATTCATATACCAAGATTCAAGATGACTTTTTTTTCTTTATCAAACACAACTGATAGGGAATTTTGCCACAGTAATGAGGAAAACACACATTTTTCATATTTGTAGTAACTCCTATTAAGCAAACTGTTTTTAGCAAGGACTGCAGGACTGAGTCCCTGCTCTTCGTGCTAGTAACAGATGGTTATGACATGGGGCTAATTCCTGTTTTTCTTACTCTCACAAGGGACGACAATTTCAATTTTTTTTTTTAATATTTTTTTTTAATCAATAAATCAAGTAAGATTTTACCCAAGGGAGAATAAGCAGTTTTGCAACAAGAACATTTGTGTTCCCCTTTTCTACTGGGTAAAAGTGAGGAGGTCTGAGTCTTTGGTGTACCCTGCCAGTTCCAAAGAAAAGCATTAAGGAACCCCAGTTGCAGGTACTTGGAAGAAACAGAGAAAGAACTGGCACAAAAGTATGAAATGATGACAGCTGTCAACAGATTTCCCCAGTAAGTTTCAGAAACCACTATCAAGAACTGCGATTAGCACAGGATATCCAGCATCATATTACTTCCATCTGGACTGGGTAGAACTATGGAGTCTCATGAAGCATATAGCTATGAAGATTTTTAAGAAGACAGGACAGATCCATTTAATGTAATATATAGAACAGGAGTTTTTCCCCAATGGATTAATACAGGAAAAGGGCTCCAGTCAGAAGATATTCTCCTTTTCCAACGCTTAAGGTCCTAGACCTGGGTGAGGACAATTCCAAGCACAGCTACAGGTTGGGCAGAGAAGCAGTTCAGAGTAGGTCTGAGCAGAGCACTTGGAGATGCTGGCCAATGAGAAAATGAACATGAGCCACCTGTGTGTGCTCACAGCCCAGAAAGCCAACAGTATTCTCAGCTGCATCAAAAGAAGCATGAGCAGCAAGTCAAAGGAAGGGATCCTGCCCCTTTGCTCTCATGAGACCTCACTTGGAGTACTGTGATCAGTTCTTGTGTGTCCAGCATAAAAAGGACATGGAGTTGTTGGAGCAAGTCTAGAGGAGGGACACAAGGATGATAAGGGGGCTGGAGCACCCCCAGTAAAGACAGGAAATTGGTGTTATTCAGCCTGGAGAACAGAAGGCTGCTTATAGACCTCAGAGTAGCCTTCTAGTATCTGAAGGGCACCTACAAGGATGTAGGGGAGGGACTCTTCATTAGGGACTGTAGTCATAGGACAAGGGGTAATGTGTTTAAACTTAAACAGGGGAAGTTTGAGTTAGATATAAGGTCCTTTCCCACCCTTACCTTTCTATGAC
Source organism: Forpus xanthops (assembly GCA_032466535.1). Taxonomy (NCBI): domain Eukaryota; kingdom Metazoa; phylum Chordata; class Aves; order Psittaciformes; family Psittacidae; genus Forpus; species Forpus xanthops. The sequence goes on from JASSUY010041736.1 coordinate 14,340, forward strand.
TCTAATCAACAGCCCTCCATCTCTTCAAGTTAACAAATCCAAGTCAACTATTATATATTTATAAACATATTCTGAAAATTAAAATTAAAAAAAATAAATAAGTAGTAAGTGCCTATGAAGCAAATGCTTATCATATGCTGAAGGTGATCAGGTTGTTCACCTTTACAGGATATCATATGTCTTTATACAGGCTATGCTGTCCACAAACCATCATAATATGTTTCTTTAGCTACTGCTGCCACTGCTGTATGACCAAATGCCTACCTCAAGAAGCAGGAGTTCCCAGACAACATAGGCTACTACTGAGCCTACGGTAAGTGTAATTTGTATGTCACATGCAACGCGCTTGTAATATCCTCCTTTTAAAAGTAGATGTGAGACTGCCACAAAGTTGGGCTCCCATTTTACTGAATATAAATACACCACTGACAGAGAGATGGAAAGCACTGTTATGACTGGAGGTACTTAAAAAAATCACTGCTGAAGAGACTGTAGATTTGAAAGATTGAAAAGACCCTTCCATCTCTGCATTTCTATGCAATATACACTGCATTTGGCGATCTTCTTATATCTGAAGAAATTCCATTATTATATATTCATTAGGTAAGAACATATAGCACTTTTAAAAGCAACATTAAAAATATTGTTTCAAACTGAATGTTTAAGCACCTCAGGCCACTCACAGCTACACACAGGATAATGAAGTGTTACTCATATTTACCAGACAAGACTAAATTCCTAACTGACCATCATGGTGAGAGAAAGTAAAGATGTAACTTGCAAATCAAGTGACTCTAGGATACCTCCCTTTAGGAAGAAGGCCACCCCAAGCAAAAGATTCTTTTGTGTACGTGGAGCTGATCTGTAATGTTTTCACGTGTTCAGATGAACTGAGCAGCCTGTTTGTACACAGTCCCAGAACACATCCATCAATCCATGTCAGCATTCTTCCAAGCTGCACTTTGACTGGCAACTGACAGTCAGTTATCTCCTGAATCTTAATTAATAATGAATACCCTCGTCACTTCTTAAATACACAAGATGTTCTTAAATGCTAGAATTTAAAAATTAGGGTTTGTTCTGTGAGAACAGGAATAGTATTTTTATTTAGCCTTTGTATTAAGAAGAGAAATAATCCTTATTTAAAGCTTGCACACAATTTGTACTATCAGCATGTGCTTTGTCTTCAAAAGAACACTCTACTTTTGTCATGCAATTTCGATTCATATGCTCCTGGCTACATGATTTTATAATGGTAGTACATAATACAGTGACCGTGCAGCTCTACGTACGACAGAAAATCTTTAAGGTAATAGATCAAAAGTAGACATGTCATTGTCTCCTCTGTTTTACTCACACACAAAAAAAGTGTGATTTAAAAAGAAAGTGTTATTTGTTTACTAGCATTATTCACTAGCAATTCCACTGGTAAGAGTTCTTTAATAATAGGCCAAACAGAGACATCTTTCAACTGACAAACTAAAGCAGACAGACAAGCATACACATTGTAAAGCCAAACAATTGCTCCTTTTAATCAGAAAACTAAGTGATACACAACTAACGGTAAGTGAAAGCGAACAGAAGAGACAGCCACAGATCACAGACTTAATATTCTATCCCATCCACACTGGGGGACAAGATTTTCAAACCTGCTTATGATTTTAAGCATATGATACTTTCACACTTCCCAGCAGCAGGCTGCAGATTAAATCTGTCTGAGACTTCCACAGGTGAGATAACTGGGTGACAGTATGCAGCCCTGGAATTTGCTTACAGTTATAACAGTGTGCATTTCATTTAAACATCATATGGGGAACTTCATCCACACTTTTTTTAGTTAGAGACAGTAAAAATGCCCACATTTTGAAAGTTGTATATTTGTCTGTATAAACATATGTTAATTTTTACTGGAGAGCTACTGGTATGGGATAAAACTTTTCAACAAGCTGGATAAAAATGAAAATAGAGTTATCTATTGCTGTGCAGATAAATTAGTCAAGAAAAATTGGTGATATTTTGAAACAAGAGGAATCAAACACCAAGCATCAGTGTTTGATTTCAGCTAAGAGGCTGTATCATGGTCCTGATCCAATAGAACAAAGTCAAGTAAGAACATCCTCTCTTCAGCAGGATTCCTGTCACATCTGAAAAGTATCTATTTGAAAAGAATCTATCTCTCTATGCAGCAATTAAAAGAAATACCAAAGATGATCTTAAAATATCGAATAAGAAAGCATAATCAGAAAAAAAACAAACAACCCAACCTTTCTTTTTCTTTAAGACTGCAAACAGAACCGTATGTTCTAAGAAAAACAAGAAAAAAGATCAATACGTCCCCATTTGCTTTGACATACAAACACATCACCATTCCAAACAAATGAAAAATCAGAACATTTTCTCCAGTTCTATCCTTCACTTCAGAAATATATACATGTATGTATATTGTGCAAATAAATTGATCAGACAAAAATACATTAATATTTTGAAAAATAAGAGCTCAAAAATCCAAGATTAAATGTTTCATATTTTATATATATTTATATTGACATAGTAAATATATGATGTGTATATATACACTATTTATGTAAGTATATAGTGCATATATATGTACATAATATATAAACTATATAGTACACATATTTATAAATTTTTATTTATGTATATTTATACTTATACATAAAACTCAGAACCCAAGAGACTGGAAGCTATCACTCCCTATGAATGGTTCTAAATGCTAGACTGTGAAGAGCGAATTTCATCAGGGCCTAATAAAACCTTCTAACAGTGACTGCATGTTGGTTAATAGGCATGCCCTATTTGAAGCAAGAGATCCAAGTTCAGATTCTCCCCAGCAAGAAAAATAATTGACCTAAGTCTGGAAAACATGAGTTGAATGAGATCATGTAAATATGATCAGTGATCACAGCCACATGTTGCCCACTCAGACTTTATACCACAGACAGATTTTTGAACATTCTAGCATCAACAGAGCTGAGCTGTTTGGCACAGAAGCTGACAAACTTTTAGGCATACAATAAGCTTTACTTATAAAATCTCAATTGCCCACATTCTTCAAGCGTTTTCATGGTAGCTAAGTAAAGGGTCCAAGATTCTAAATTAGTGCTTTAATGAGATTCTCAACGCCATGTCCCTCTGTGGACACAAATGGATTGATTCAAATAGGCACCACACTGACATTCATGAAGTTTATCTTTTGTTCTCAAAAATCTACCCATACAATAGTGGAAGAAAGAGATGGTACTTTTAGGAATTTCAAAGATCAGTGTTTACTACTTAAAAATTAAGACTAGCTATTAAGCTAAGAAACTGAGGGGTTTGGAGTGTTGGAGGCCACAGGCAGTACTACTAACTTTTCACTTGAAGTGGATCGGGTCATTCATTCAAGCTCCAGAAACTCCTGAGTTTTCACTTGATGGTTCTTCAGAAGTGGATGGAGAACTTTGACATCCCCCCCCGCCCCTATGCAAAAGGTTAGATATCTATGGAGAAATACACACTTATACACTATGTCACAAGGCTTGAACAAAAGCATATATGTGATCATTCAAGAAAAATAAGCTCTGTCAAGCATCATCGGACACTTTCAATTTAGTCACACCATGAGAACATACCCAGTAAGGTGAAGGGAACGTACAGCAGGTCACATACATATGGCTATGTAAGACCCCCCAAATTAGTCACCTGCCAGATGATCCCTAAGTATCACTTTCAAAGGCCACTATAGTTCAATCCACTGTGTTCAATCTACTGGAAAAACAAACATCGTTCATCTAGGATGAGTGATTTCACATTCACTAAATGTAAGGAAAGAATGATAAGTTATAGCCACTAATTATGCTAGAGATTATCCACTTATGTATGACCAGTGGAATTTGATTCCCGTTTGTATTTGCTCATCTGTACACATTTATACCTGCACAGTGTCAATGATTCAGAAAAACACATCTAAGCAAACATGCACTTAAATATATTTCATCAACTTTCTACATCAAGTTTCAGATATGCTTACAGTTACTTAAAATTTCAGCAATTTCCTCAGTAGGAAAATGCCAACACATGATGCTACTGTCAAGAGTTAACAAGACTCTTGCCATTAAGTTCCAGGTACCATGCCTCAGCCTATAGTCCTGCAGATATTTTTTGCATTCAGCATTATTTCCTTAAAGCAGTCAAAACTTATTTAAAACTTATTTAAAACTTATTAAACCCCATTTTTACACTTTCTACAGCATATTTATTTATGGTAATACACAACATCAGAAATTTTCCTCTTAAAAATTAGCAGACAACCAGCAAACCAGGGCTCTAGACTTGCATCAGCTTCCCAAAATTGAACCTGTAACTTATTTCAAAATTATAGCAAAAATAATTGTTAAATTTACGTATACAAAATACATTGCAAAATAATAACAGTAATTATATTTCTTAATCATGTACTTCATTTTCATCCATCACACACAGTTGAGATCTGTCAGGTGTCAGAAAATACTAATAGCTACAGTTAATTAGACTTTTATTAGAAAATGCTTGACTTTATTATTGCAGGAGAGCCATGTCTTGTCAAGAGTCACATGTAACTAATCCAAGCTGTAAAAATTAAAAAGTTGCAGTTATTAATTTACCTTGGTAAAACTCCCTGATGTTTCTACATATGTGAGTAACTTTATCATCCTTAGGATAGACAGTGGGCTACCAAGCTAAATAAAGCTGCATAGCTATGTACGTTGACAAGATCAGGACTTTTGAAGTGTAATAACTCAACCCAATTATTTCATACAAGCTTTATAACTGATTGCCTTTGCAACTCTGAATTACACTCATAAATTAGCTTAATACTAAGCAAAATTTCCTAAAATGCATATACGTTCTAAAAAATATTTTTTTTCCTAAAAGAAAAATCTCTTAATGAACAGATATAGAACTAATAAAAAACGCATTAAATACTGAACAGCCACTCTCCAGTACATTTGCATACAGTGTTTATTATGGAGATTTGATGAAATCATTAACAGGAGGTACACAAGAACACTCTTTCACCAGAGACACTGGACATACTTTTGATACATCTGAGAACAAAAAGAGATACGAGATTCCCACAGAAAATGAAGTTTCTGCTGTTATCTATTAAATAGGATACTATCTACTTTCACATACAATAGGCATTTTTCATTAATATTAAGGACAAGCTAACTCACTGTAACAGATACAGGCAATGGAAAGATTAGGAAGTGCACAGGGATAAAAGCTTCTGTAAGTAAGGAGAAGACTGTTCATAAAAATGTCTTAAATATATTTGTTATTGTTTTCTCAACAGTGCAAGATGATTACATAAATCATCATGTAAAGAAAAATTACTTTTTATGAAATTAAAGATGGGCAATGCTAAATTAAACAGTAAGCCTGCCCTTTTTGGTTTGTTTCTTCTCTGCTCAATGTTACCACATTCTAAGACGGCTTACAGCAAAAAACATCCACATATTTTTCCTGTCATGTGAACTGTGTTTGGCTTTTAATAAGCTTCCTGAACATATTTTTCTAATTCTCTTAAGGAAATCCTTTACAAATTGTTTCATTCTTAACTTGGTTCCAGCCTTTATTTTTTATTAACAAGGTGCTATTTATTGGGCGGGTGGGGAGGGAAGCAGACATGAAACCAACGCAACCATGACATAAAGTATATGCATTGAGCACACTTTGAAAGACATATTTTGTATTTGCAGGTATTAACTTGACAATGTTTTACTTCTTTTCAATTTAAAGTGTTAATCCACAGGCTGTGCACAGCTTACTGTTTTTAATGACTAAATTAACATTGAAGACAGAGCTTGCACTGTACAGGGAAAACACTGATACTTAGTGAATGAGAAGTCAAAAATCAGCAATTAATTTCTGCACTGTAGTTCAAGTGGTAAAAAGCATGATAGAAACTGAAAACACACAAAGAGAAAACTACCTCCTCAGTTTCCCAAGGAAAAAAAACAAAACCAAAAACGAGTTATCCTCAAAGATCTAATACTGCTTAATATATATGACATGCTGGGTGGCTGGGGAACAAATATTTTCATGATAACCAGAAAGCTTGGGATGCAGCAAAATTCAAAAGCCATTAACAGATACATAAGATAGATTAATCAAACACTTGTACAAGTTCCTCTTTTTTTCTATGATCAGCTCTTCCCTTAAATGATCTCTATTTCCAGTTTCTCTATAGGCTAGTGACTCTCCTTTTCCCAGCTCCTGGAATGATGCTTTCTAGATGGCGTGTTGTGGGGTTTTTTTTGTTTGTTTACTTAAAAAAATAGAAGTAATATTTAAGAGAGTACATGTATACTTGAGATTCGCCTAACAAGGATTACATGTGTCACTTCTCCCATTTCAATCAAAAACAAACAAATATTTAAATTTATTTTTAGTAGCTTAATTTTTAGAGGTAAACAGAAACCTCGGACAAAAATAAACCAAACAAACAAAAAAAAAACACCACAAAACAAAAATCTTCATCTAAAATGATCTTTTACATTTAGAAAATTGTAGCAAAGCTATTACGTGTCCATTGCACCTTTGACAGATTTCTGGGCAGAAGTTTTTTTCAGAAGCAAGATGTACGGTTTTGGGCAACAGACATGACACGATGAGATTCCATTTCTAAATAGCAACTAAAGCTCCATTTAGAACAAACAGAAGATAGACTTTATGACTAAGGAGTTAATAGCTCAGCTGTTGAGCAGCCACAGCTAATTCAGCAGTGGCATCCCAAACCCGTAAAAAAACAGCTTTAGTACTTCCTCTGTAACTAAAGGAGAAATTACTAAGATTCTGTTAGATGTCATTGCTGGCTTTGTTTTGATTTCAAAGTCTGTGCACAGCAGAAAATCTGACAAAACAGAAGCAAACAAACAAACAACCAAACAAAAAAAAAAAAAAAAACACAACAAATTTAGTTTAAGAAATTTATATTCAGAATGCAAAAATAAAATCAATTCCTGAAGACAACACAATCTCTGAAGGGGAATGGAAGGGTGCAGAAGGGTGGGGGAGGGTGAAAAAGAGAGGCTATGGGAGGGAACGAGCTGTATATTCAACTACATTATTCAACAATTTCATTTCTACGACCAGGCTCCAGATTGACCACCGGCATGTACTATTTCACTCCTTTCTGCTCTTCTGAAGAAATACAACAGTTCATTGGAAACGAAATCTGTCAGAAGCTCTGCAGATTAATTTTAGGGTTCAGTCTGGAAACATTATAGGTGAGAACTAGCTGGTTTCAACTATCTCCACCACTTGATCACTTCAACTTATCACCTCACTTCTCAGAGATTTCCACATCACTCTTGAGAGGAGATGCTGTATCACTGAAACTATGATAATCTATAATCAAACTAGTCAATCTAATTCAGATGTTTCAGGCAAAGAACACTACAACAAAAAAAAAAAATAAAGCCTGTATCTTAGGGCCAAAAGTCAAGACAGATAAGACCTGAAAAAAATGCTGTAAAGCATTAAGACACCAGTTTCTGCAAGTGATGGCTAGCCCTGCCACTAAGAACACAAGCCATTTTGTATGAAGTTATTTGGAAACCACTTCAAAGAGGATAAGTTTAACATCTCTGTGTCCACATAGATCCTCTCCCCTTCTCATCTCTCTGTTGATGCATCCAAAACACTGAAGGACATGAACAAATTAGGTGAAAGAAACTCCAATGACTTAAGGACTCTGATAAATTCATAAAAAATCATTCTATGAATACTAGACTGTTCCAAAAGATATAGCAATAAAATACATCTTTCTACTACATCTCTCTGACAACGGCTGTCAGAAGATCCTAGGGTGAATGAAAGCCAAAGCATTCAACTTTCAAGAAACTCCAAAGGGGGCTGGAAGCAGAAATCACAGGTCTGCATTTCTTAGTAGGAACACCTTGAGTATTCTTGATGGTCTAGCTAGGTCTTTTACCTTTAAAGTATACCATATGTTTTTCTGAACCCTGCAAGGATCCTTTGGAAATATATTTAAATGATTATTTTTTTTTAATTATTGTTTTAAAATCCCATTGCTCCTATGCAGCTGCATCTGAGACCTGACACCAGATCACAATGACCTTTCTTTAAAAAAGGACAGAAAAATTATTCAATATGTTAGGGGATAAAAAGAGAAGGAGATAAACACACTCCTTTGAACTCCTGCTGGCTTCAGAGAAAGCAACAAGACTCAGAAATACTCTCATTTTCTCCTTTGGTTCAATTTGCTGAGAATAATTACATTCTCTTCCCTAGAGTAATTTTGGAGGCAAATGGAAGAAAGGTAACTCTTCTTCAAAAAAAGAAGCATTTAGATTCTTGATTATGTAAATGCCATTGAAGGAGTTTTCTAACATTCTTCCCTTTCTCTACAAAGTAAAACATTTTCAAGTTGAAAGTGCAGGAACATCAACATAAGTTACTCAAGCTACCTCTGCTAAACTCTAGACCCATTTCACAATATGTGTAACTTGGGCTTTCTATAAGCACAGTAACATTCTTTTAATGACAATGTATTCATATTTCCCCCTTAATTCACTGCCCTCTACTAATAAACTTGCGGCTCATCAGCTCTTAAGTGGAAAAATATTTTAAAATAAACATACCAAAACAAGCCTCACCAAGCAAAAATAAATTATTAAAAAAAAAAAATAAAAAGAACAAACAAACACACAACCCCACATAATTTACCATAAATGTAATATTTCACAAAGTCAAGAGATAAAAGTTTGAAAAAGGAAGAGACAGATACAACTTGTAGGCGGGCATAATAAACAGCAAGACAAAGTTTGAAAAGAAAACCCTTTCCCTCCCTTTCTATTTCACCAAAACAAAATGCACAAATAGCTATAATCCCCGTCCCATTTGGGGGACAAAAAAGCAACTGTTGATGCACACAGTATTATAAAATGCTTAATAGTAAAATGCACCCATTTGGCTTTCCTTAGAAAGCTGAAATTTCAGATTTGGTGCCCAATTATCTACGTAATATTTCAGTTGTATGAAGAGATGCTTTCTACCTTCTGCAATAATCACCCTATTGCTCAGATTGAATAAATTTCTCTTCTTCCCCACCCCCCAGCTAACATAAAACAGACAAAAAACACATTACACTGAAAGTTCTCAAAGAATTATTTTCTCCTTCGAATACCAATCACTGATCTCAGAGTGCTCCTTAGATGTATAACTTATCAACTGAACTCCACTGTGAGAAAAAGAATCAAAGTTAGACATACTGGGAGTCCGCTACGGTTACTGAGAACTCTATTGGGTTTTTGTGGTTGGTTTGGGTATGTTGGGGTCTTTTGGGGCTTTTGGTTTTGTTTTTTGGCGGGGTTTTTTTTGTTGGTTTTTTTTTTTTTTTTTATTATTTATTTTTTATTTGGCGAAACAGCTGCAACACACACGTCTTAGAAGAACTGAATATTTCTAAGTACCTTTGCTAAGCACCTTTCAGGACAATCCTTTAAAACATTCAACTTCCACACCTAAGCCCAGTGTTATATATCAGCAGACATAAGATCAGCACTGAGGATATAGTGTGCCTGCACATAAGCAAAAGAACCTGCAATTCAAAGTTCAGAGGCTCTTCTACTTTTCTCCTGTTTGTTTCACCCAGCTTTCAGATTTTGTTTTAAATGACAAGTACGAGTTCTCTGGAATTTGGCTTTTATGCATGAGTTCTATCATGATAAATAATTGAGATGGAACAGACTCCTTGGCATATCTATATTGAGAAGTAATCAGTGTTCCTAGGGAAAAAAAAAAATAATGCAGTTTGAAAGCTCGAGCACTAAAGAAGAGACATGCAGGAGCTCGTTTTCCAGGTTGTGTTTCACCACTCACATTTGTTTTCCTCCTTATCCTTCCCTAGCATTACGAGTTACTTACTATGATCATGCAACAAAAAAAACCACAAAACAACAAAACAAAAAACCTCCTGGCAGCACACTCAGTGTAGAGCTGCATGTAAATCAAAATTCAGTTGTTTTAGTATCTGAATTCAATAAATTTCACACACAGGAGAGAAGCTGTATGCAAAAGGAACACATTCTTCAATCACAGCCAGCCAATCAAGCCAGCATATCACAAATGAAAATCCCCACTGAGTTACAGGCTGAAGAGCTATTTGGAACTACAATATGGCTATCTACTCCTACCTCTGCTACAATGCAGCCAGATAAGGTATTATTCTTTACCTTTAAAAGACCTTCCTATTGTGTTAATTCAGCTAAGCTTTAGCAAGTGTGAGAGGAATCACAGACTTATGCCTATCCTGACTGAGCACAATGACTTCTGCCATGAGTAGTCCCAAAGAAGTCACACAGCATGCCAGGTACAAAGTATTGCAGAAGTGAGCCCTCAGACAGGGCTGTAAAAGATCTGGGTTAAGGAAGCACACGCCAACTTGCTTCTGCTTGATCTATTACACAGCTTGACAGTAACAGATAGCCAGCTGCATTAGTGTCAATGTTCAGATAAGTTTCTCTCAATATCTGTCACAAAAAACAGACATGGTATCAGTGTGCCAGCTGTATTACTGGTCACTACATAGCTGCTCATAGTTAATAACATCCTCAAGCACAGACATGGCTAACAAGTATCACAGACAGCAATTACTATTGTTCACCACAGTCACCCAGATTGTTCTGACTCTGAGCTGCCGACCGCAAGCATTCAGCGAGTGCCTGCCTCCCACCTTTTCTCTCTAAAATACATTAACTTTCCTCAATATGGAGCCAGAGTTTCTTTTGAAACTCTTAACAGGATCACTGAAAGAAAAGAGGAAAAATACTATAAATGATCTTCTGGACTGTTTCCAGAGCAGCGTATTCTCTTAGTGATTGCTTTGGATGCAAGCCAAAAGCAAGAAGTGTTCTTGCAAATGAGCTCACTACTACACTCGAGTACAAATTATCATTTAATTCTTTTGTCAACATCGGCATGGCTAGAAATTAAGAAGCCTGTTTAATAAACAGGTTACTTGCATTTCAGTTACCAAACACCAATTTCTTCTCTATCCATCTATCCCACTCACTCAGCTCCTGTTCCCCACCCACTTCCCAACGTACACCCTCTTCATTTTTAGATACTTCTTCTCATTTACTGAAAGTCAAATGCAATTAGTGTATTAATTACATCAACAGTGACTAGGTCTGTAACCAAGAGCAAGTTAACTAAAGAAAAAAGTCACTCAAAAAAGGAAAAAAAAAAAAAACCCAAACAAAAACATTTGAAAGCAACCACAGTGCTTGATATTTTTAACAGAGCTTTAATACAGTCTACTGAATGGTTTTGTGAGGGCAGTTTTTCACATTACAATTACTTCTAATGAGATCACCTTGCACAGTGTATAAGCCTTCATGCCTTCCCAACAGAACAATGAAAGATTTGTGCAAGGCTAGAAAGGCCTCAGATCAATTCAACTCAACTTCACCTTGTACCAAATTTCCTCATAAAAACTTGTCCAGAACAAGTTTATTTCCTGAGGACAAATATTAATAAGGAAACTCATTGATTTCACTTTAGGAAGTCCCTAACCCTCTACAGATTTTGAAGTCTTCACACAAACATCTCAGACCCACTTACTGCTGCCAACTTGGTTTCCGGATTCTGTCGGTTTCTCCTCTTCACAGATGTCTAGATTTTTTTTCATTTTTTGACTTAAAACATTTCTTACCAACAAATGTCTGCATATCTTACAATAAAAATATGATATATAACTCCTTGTATTACCTTATGCTAAAAATGATAGACCAGTATCAAATGTACATGAAAATACCCATCTTCAAACAAACTGCCTATTGTCATGATTTTACTGTAAGCAAAGACAAAGAAGTCTCCTTTCTCACACACACATAAATACCTTTTGCGTGTAGCCCCAGAGATAGCAATGTTTAAAGATAAGTACCACTCTAAGAATATGGAAAACTGTATCAGTCTGAATTAGAAAGTAAAATTCCGTAGTCTCAGATGTGCTAGTATTTTAAATTAATCATCATGATCCCACAGCAAGCCAAAAGTTTAGGTTAGTTTTATGCAAAAAGATATTGTAGTAAGGAAAACATGCTACATTCTCAAACCTTGGTATTCTGATTGACAATTCAATCTTGTATTTTAAATTTTTATGTACTCAACATAAACGTTTTTATTGTGTGTATTCTTCCCCTAACTAACCACACCTCCTCCTTAATTTACTACCTCAATTTTAGTTTCATTGTAATTCTGCCACAGATCACGTGAAAGAATGAGCTGTCTAACTACTCATATCTAAGATTATTGATACAGTGTTCTGTAACATGTATGACTTGCTCAGCATTACAAAGAGGTACAGGAAAATCACCTTAACTGCTTTAAAATATTAGTCCTGGATCTATATTTATACTTCATACAACTTTAACTCTTCTTGTTTAAATTTAAGAATGTAGTATGTACCCACTGATGTCTATATCCAGAAGGGCTACTTTAAATGAGCCAGTGTGAAGTTTACAGATTGAGGATCTTTAAAAGCAGACTGATGACATATTTCTCTTGAAAAAGCTTAAGAACAATAAGCTGGTAGAACATGACCTATAATGTATGTATTACAGCAAGTTATATGTTTACTTACGTTCACACGTGTCTCCTTTTTGCTGATATCCTGCTTTGCAGATACATTTTCCAATAGGCACTAACCATTCTCCCTCTGCGCTACAGTGCATCTTCGGCGAATTCTCCGCCTCCTCTTCTGCACTGCTTACACAAGTTCCTCGTACTTCAACTAAAGAGGAAAACTCTGAGCCAGTCACTGTGTCGGGAAAAATAGCTAAGTTCTCAATGATGGACCAGCACTTCTTGTAGTAGACTTTGACAGAGACCAAAGCAATACAGGCTCCTACATCCTGAAATGCAAGATAGAATCCTTTTTTGGACAAAGGTCCAATTTCTCTCACCTCTGTGTTAAGTTTCATTTTTCTCTCCCCAAGATCACCCTGGGTAAAACTTTCATCTGCTGCAATAGTGTCTATTTTTACATACTGGTTTTCTCGGATATTCCTGCCAGTGTCGTAGTCTGTTTCATAATAATACAAGTTAAAAGTTTCTTTACAAGTCCCCAGAACTCCAGGAAGACTGTTACAATCCCTCAGAGTGAATTTCAGTTCTACAAAAATTCTTTGTGCATTGCTTTTTGCAATCCAGTTAGTCCGAAGCCAGTTGTTTTGGTTTGATTCCATCACCTGGCATACCTGGTATGTTCGTATAGGAGTGTAGTTTTCATCCAGTCCACTAATTTCTTCCCACTAAAACAATAACAAATAGTTAGTAATACAAAACAGGCATGCTATTAGATGTAACTACCACGTATTTTAAAAGGCTTCACATAACTCAAGTCTCTCTCTTTACTAACAGTACAGCCTCATAAAAGGTAAGTTAAAGTTAAAATACTCATAAGCATGAAAATCTGTATTAACATAGCTGCCCGCTCTTCTCTCCCTCTGTGGTTTTCCCACATATAAATAACTTCTAAAATCATTGTCATATCAGGAGCACAGCTGCAAAAAAAAGGAAAGCCTCAGAAGTTTGTTAAGTGTACAAAGTTCTGATTATACATGGGGCTGTCCCAGATTTCTTTAAGGTCATGAAAAGAAGCCTAAAATCAGTGAAGTCTTAAGACACTGCAATTGCTTAGCGTTACAGCACATAAAACTTCCAGTGGAACTTTCAGTTGTACAGAAAGCATGGGACCAGATCCTGAAAGTTGCAAGTCAGACGATTTTTACTCCTATATGATGGTAAAATAGAGAGAGAAGGCAAGAGAAAACAGACAAAATCAAAAGTCTGAAAACAAGAAAGCATTTTGGTTGTCCTCTTTTTATTCAGTCCACCTTCTGTCTTACTTGCAAACCAAAGAAGGTAAGCAGGAGCAATTTGCCTCTCATTTTATTCAGTGGCTACATTCATGTTAAAAGGAGCAAACTTCATTTAGCTAAGAGTTCAAATGAACCATGAGATTACAGGCATAATTAAGAACAATCCACATGACTGAAAGTTCACTGGTTCAAAGCCTGAGTTTTGCAGTTGTTCCCCTCTTCAGGGCAGCAACTATGTAACAAACTGGTGAGCCTGTAACAGCTCCTAGTTTTTAATGACCTTTGGGAACATGGGAATTTGCACCTCTGCAATGGCAAACCTTCCCCTGAAATCAATCAGGCAGATCTGCCCAGGTGTAACCAAACCCGTATCTGTCTGTCATCTTTTTCTCCACTTTTTTTGTATCATTTAGCTTAGTACTGAAATCACAGCTGTAATAAATTAGGGGAGGGGATTGAGCTATCCTTACCCTTTGACAGAGACACCCATGACCATGACTTCTCTGCATGGCACTTAGCCCTTTGGCTCTGCGTCAATGATGCACTTAAACTCATGCTTAAAATCAATGACAGTATTTATAAACTTAATGGTAAGCATGTGCTTAAGTGTTTTGTGGGACTAGCAGACTCAGCACCTCTTCAGGATGGAGCACCCACTGACATTCCTTACACCAGTAACCAAGCCTGGAAGGCATTGGTTTGGCAGACTAGAAGCCCTGCAGTACACAGTACTTTGCAAACTTATATGACAGCAAATGAGATCATTTACTGTTGGTATACTGCTCCAAGAAAAAGCAGATGTGGCTGAACTGATACTGTTAAGTTATCACCACAAAATATATCACAGCTGCAGATGCTGAAATGCACAGAAGTTGTAAGTATCAAAGTGCATTCCAGAGATTGCTATATGGAACTGTATTAATCTTAAAAGAGAAAGTCTATCTGCATAATAGATTAGAGCTGAATAAGATTTTTTTCTCCCTTTATATAAGAAGTAGTGCAAATAAGGAAATTAAAAGGGGCCCTGGACTGAAGCTTTTGGCTCTGCCATGTTGAAAAACAAAATAAAACAAACCAACCAACAAACAAAAGGAAAAAATAATGCAAAAAAAGGAACAAAGACTAATTTTTTTACTGGTTTTTACATTTCCATTTCACATCAGGTAACACTGAGGTTGTTGTTTTTTGTTTTTTAGTTGCTTCAGGGGCTTGGTTGGTTGGTTGGTTTGTTATCTTGTGTTAGTAGTCCTTCCTCTGAAAACCAAGGCAGATTCTGAAATGATATATTCCAGTTAGACAATGCATCATATGTTCGAATCGAAAGTAACTCTTAACGTAACACAAAACAGAATCTGACTTCTCAGGTT
This sequence comes from Forpus xanthops, assembly GCA_032466535.1. Classification (NCBI taxonomy): domain Eukaryota; kingdom Metazoa; phylum Chordata; class Aves; order Psittaciformes; family Psittacidae; genus Forpus; species Forpus xanthops. Next base: position 29,599 of record JASSUY010041736.1, read on the forward strand.
TTGATGTGGACTGCTCCATCAAAACAAATCAACAAGCTTCCAAGAAAGAAACAAAGCAAAACAAAGAAAACAACAACAAGCAAGATATAATTAACAAAAATCAAGCCATTTTTCATAATACAACACAAATAAGCCTTCTTGGGGTCAAAAGCCCACTACATTAGGCTAGCCAGATATTCTTACGCTAGAATAAATACAAAATTCTAAATTCAGATAAAATTCGGTCTATTTCTCCATACTTTCCTAAAACCATGGAGTATGATTTTCCTAAAAAAAAAAAAAAAAAAAAAAATGACTTATGATTCAATTATGTAAACACAAAGTTATTATTTCTAGTCCATTGGAGGTGTGTACCTGCTTCTTTGTGGGAGGAAAAAGTAACAAAACCTCAATACTGCAGGATATGTTTTCACCTATGCTATCTATGGTCACATTTCACTGAAACGTTTAAAATTATCACTTCCATGACAGCTTTTACAGCAAGAATATTTAACTTTTCTTTGTCTTGCTGCAAGGGATAGCAATATATATTCAATTCCATTTGAACATGTCCTATTCTGCGGGTTTCAATATATGGTATTTTAACTTCCTAGTTATCTTAACAGCATTTGAGATCATTGTTCAATGTAACATTTACAGCTGAATGGGGCATTTAACGAGTGTCTGGCTGATATATTCTGCTCTGTGATGATGCAGTACTTTCTCACAAGAAGAATTTCCTGAGTTTATTCCACTTAAGTTTTACTGCATAGTAAAAATTTCAGTGATTAAAACTACAGGAAAAAAATAATTTCAAAATTACATTATTAAAATGGTATTTTAATGTTAATATACAGACAAGTATTTCTGAGTATGTTGACACATACAAATCCAGTCATTAGTTTTGATTCGCTTTTAAATCCTGCTGGAAATTCGCTTCTAACTCTGAAAGCCACCCATTACTATTTGTTGTATTTGACTCTACTTTCATCTTTTAGTATGCTGACATGTGTAACATGTGCTGACATGTCTTTCATTATCTACAGGTTAGCATAATATAATTGCCACCAAGATAATATTTCAAACACCTCTGGTAAAGGCTTCAATCACTGCTAATGCCAAGGCTATTAACCATCATACCAATTGAGTTCACATTATATTCTTTCTGTGGTCTTTAGATTTATTTCCAGCTTATGCTTGTATTGATTTCATGATCTTGCTTTTAAAGAAAGACACTTTCAGATTTTCATTCTCCTTATTTAAAGGATTTGTTACACTTTTATATCCCCACTCACACTTCACACTCTCCTGGTTCCAGATTTCTTAATGCACTGAAGATTAAGGGCCTGATCGCCCAAGACCTTGTTTATGCAAGGAGTCACAATGGATTCAGCAAGACTGCTTCCATGAGTGAGAACTGTCCATGTAATTTAGGATTTGTCAGAGTGAGCTAAGGTTGAACTGAGCTAAGGTAGGACAATATACCCATTTTATCTTTCTGAAAGTGCTCTTTCTCCAGGCTTGAAGAAGGGGGTTTATAGCATTTTTAGTTCAGACTGAAAGCAGCATTTATCAACTTTATGTATATAATAAATAAGACTATACACCGATGCTTCTAAACTTGTTTTTTTTCATAATGATGTAATTTGCAATTACACATTTCATGCAATACCATGACATTAATTTGTAAGCAAGCTGAAGGTAGCCTTAACCACATGATTTGTGCCTAGCTCAAGATATTAAGCCTCTCAAAACTTGTGGATGTTTCAAGTGTGGAATGCCATTTCAAACACATCCACAGTATAAATCTTTTTATTTTAGAGAACTTCAATCTATGCTATTCAATTACAAAGAAAACATCGTAAACAAATTTATGATCACCCATTATAAAGAAAATGAAAACATATTTTTAGAAAGTTTCCACGCTGAAGACAATCTGCTGTTTCTACAGGAAGAAAAAAAAAGTGATTTAAAACATTGTGTTACAAATATATACAGCTTTTTGGTTGAGCATAAAGCATTATACTACAAAACATAAAGCTCCTGAGAACATTTGAGTTTCTAAAGAAACTCCTCCTTTTAATTAGCTTGTACACTTGAACACTGGAACTTGAGGTACGCTTCTTTCCATTCTAAAAATGAAAATCCGTAAATACATATTATGATTACTGAGATAAATATGAGGGGGAGCTAGTTTAAACCATGTCATTCAATTGCTTTGGTGAAATACCCACTCATCTTCAGGAACTTCATTTCTGCCTGCAGTACTTACCCCATTGGGAGGGGAGGAAATCCATTCCAACTCTGTCTGTTGTGCTTTCGAGTCCAGCAGTATTACTATTAAAAAAAAAAAAAATTTCCATTGATTGCTAAATACACGTGGAAAAAATACAAAACCAAAGAACAAAGTCTGAATTTTAAAGGTTTTGTAGTAATATAACTTTTGTACAAAATATTTTGCTTCACATTATATAAAAGATCTGAAACCAGAACAATGCATTTACTTGTAAGTGGATGACTAAATGACTATGTACCATCCACATGTAAGCAGATATACATTAATCTTAATTTCATTGCTTAAATCAAAGTGTATTGTTTTTTGTACTGCTCCAAAGTATTACTATAATCAGTCATTAAGATGCATGCTCCCTTCATCTTCTTTGTCATAAGGACATTTCCCATATGTTAGTTACTACAATGAGTTTAAAACACACAACAACATTTCAATACTTTCCTAAACTGATTTAGAAAGGACTAGTCTAGTCTATACCTACCCGGAGCTGCACTACAAAAGCAATGGCTTTTTTGAGTTTGAAAGGAAAAAAATTTAATGTCCCTTCGGTGATAAAGCAGTAATTCTATGCGTAAATGACAACAAGGAATGCAGACAGTAAAAGATTCTGCAATTACCTTACACTCTGCATATATAAAATACTACAAAAATCAAACTAATTTACTTAATGGTAATGACTTACTAAAATCTTCATGTCATTATACCCCAGTGACACTTCTATACAAAAATGTATCAGTTATAGTATTTTTGGCAATTATTTTTAGCTAAATAGAATTCTATCTCCAAAACTGGTTAATCACAGCTTAATAAACTAACTCTTACCTATTTTACACTACACATTGGAGGTTATATTATTGCTGGTTTATTACATCCAAATACGTATTTCTATATATCTTACATTTTAGTTGTAGCTATAAACTTCTTCCATGGCATATTATTGTAAGTTTCTGTAAGACTTTCAACTGGTACATATAATAACTTATGCTGTCCAGAAGAAAAAAAGTGAAATAATATGATGTAATACTTCCAAACCAGCCAATTCTATAGAGTGATCAACCATATATCTAAACTTAGTACGCTTTGAAAATCCTTTCTCCAATGCTCTGCATCTAACTGTGCCTTTATCTGATTAAATAAAACCCAACATTTCTAATTTAGATTTATTCAGTGTATTTTTAGCTATAAAACCATTTATAACTTTTTATACAGCATTTAAGTACTGATATTTCAGCCTGACTTAAGGGTGCAACTTGAATCAACTTTTGCCTGGTCTTTTGAAATGGCTGCTAATTCTGGCTTCGGCCCTTTCTCCTAGCAGAATTTAATACGAAATTTCAGTGAATTACTAGAAAGATGAGATGGCTATAAGAGTTATTTAAAGGCTCATATAGTACTATCCGTAATGTTACCTGAACACACAAAACAGGAGCTTCCAGGTCAGTATTTCAGTAATAAAATGGACCTAGTCATTAAGGAAGTTTGATAGTCTCTCTCTAGAAAGATTACCTGCTTATTTCATTAAGCTTGGATTCAAGGGGCTTTACTTTGTAACACTTTCTATAGAAAAAGCAGGTGGTGTGTGTGGTGGTTTGTTAAACAAGAGCATTTATAATGGTGCTGGAAAAAAAAGTACCACGAAAAAATTTAACCATTTCAGCACCAGCACAACATCCCATGGCTGCAACTCGTTCTTACACTTTGTATACGGCAGCGATTCTCCATCACGTAGCAACGGGCAGGCACATCTCAGAAAGAAAAGACAACAAGAACACAAACAAATACAAAAAACTGTTCTGCAAAAGGAACCGTAGCGTTTCCGTTTGGCACTCAAAGTTACCACCGGGAAAGAGCTTCCCAGGCCGCGGAGCCCCAGTGTCCCAGGGCTAGTTGCGCCCAGCTGGGAAGCGATGCCTCCTTGCTACGCGTGTCCCGTCCGCAGCGGCGCGCCGTTATGCAGTCCGAGCGCGGTCCCTCCGCGGGGCAGCAGCGGGACAAAGAGAGAAAGGAGGCGTAAACCCGGCGAGGAAACGGCGGGGGGCGGGGGAGCGTCAGCGGGGAAGGGGCGCTGCAGGGCTCCACGCAAACGGGGAGCAGCGGCCTCCCGCTCCGCGGGGAGCCTCAGCAGTGCACCTACCCCATGCGCTGCGCGCAGGCGTCCGCACCTTGGAGCGGAAGAGCGGGGCTTGGCGGCAGCGGAGCAGCGGAGGGCCAGAACAGCGGTTTCCCCAGTCGCACCACCC
>JASSUY010041740.1:6642-25238 GCA_032466535.1 Forpus xanthops
GATTAATGTGCTCATCCTTTTTCTGCTTCTCAGTTAAGCTTACAAAGGTTTGCCTGCTAATTTCCATCTTTTAAATCCCAGCATAAATGGAGTTTCTTATAATTCTCAAAACGCAATTTAAAAAGAAGTTTTCTTGCTCTTCAACATCAACTGTATTTGTAGATGCTATTATAGCTCAGGGAAAGGAGAAAATAATAGATCTATGACAGCAAGGACAGCACTGAAATAACAGTGTTCTCATAAGCAATAACAGTTTTATTTTCCTTAGCAAAGATGACATAAAGTTGTACCATAGGTATTCAAAGGAGCTTGAAGAAAGAGGGGGCAAAACATTTCTTCTCCCGCTCTTAAGACCACCAAGGTGCCTCTGATTTTAGGGGATCAGTGTGGGTTGCAGCTTGACTACCATTCACCCAGTCCCAATGGCAAAATGGAAAGCAGTAAATGTGTTACCTGTTGTGACCTCTTCTTGCCTTCTTCAGGTACGGCTGAGGCTGGCAGCAGCCCTCAGAGCAACCAGAGGCCATCTACAACTGCAGTAAGTTTAGAGAAGAGAAGCAGGTTTGGTGGCAGGGGGATTAGGCCCTAAGCTCCACTGGCTGCAAATGTATAATTAGGACGACTCATGCTGAGGAAGAACCATGGTTTCTGGTGACTCACATGATGGCTAGTTTGGAGCTTAAGCTCTGAGTTCAATCCTTAGCTGGCAATCCCTTAAATAATCTTCTAATATGAATTCAGTTCATATAGAGGGCCAGCAAAGCTTCCTTCGCTAAAATTAATTGGAAATGGATTGTGCAAAGCTCTGACAATCACCATGAACAGTAAAAAATAAAAAAATAAAAAAAAAAAATACTTCTTGGTCTGTTTTGAGCTTTTTTTCCTTTTTCATTTTATCTCTCTAAAGCTTATCAGAGGACCTGCTAACCCAATTCAGTGCAAATCATTCGGAACAAGCAAAAGCTCTTTGTAAGTCTTTGTAAGCACACAGCATCCCTGCATCACTGGAGATACCAACATCCCAACTGAGGCATCCTGAAACATCAATTCATCCCCTATCCTGGTGAGGCTTTTCTGCCTCCCCACGACAAAGTCAGATGGCTTCAAAAATGTGTGGAGTGTGACATTTTAATTATTGATCACCTGCAGGTAGACCATGAGAGGTCTTTCTGAAGAAGAGAGAGGAACAATTAAAATACTAAAAAATAGAAGGTTTTTTTTTTCTAATTTTCTGTCTTAGATGGTACAGTGAGGGAGCAGGCCTAAAAACAAGCCAATTATAGCTGTTGTTCTGGCTGGGCTGGCAGTGGCAGTGAGCCCAGTTTTGATGGTCCTGGCATCTTCTTTGTGTCCTACAGCACCCTGCATCTCTGAAGAGCCAGCTCTGGGCTCCAGACAGCATGTACTGTCTTCAAGTTTGGCTTTTGCTTCAGCACCTTGCTGGACTCCAAATCATTCTCCACCATGACCAACAAAAAGGAGCTTGCTGGTAAGGTTCATCCACAGCTGATACCAAACCCAATTCCAGTGCACTAGTAGAGTTGGCAGGATTCTGAAGCTCTTTGTGGCCACAGCTAACCTTGTATATAACAACAGTCCATCCACAGTGGGGGTGAGACCACATCAGTTTAAAAGTCTGAGCTTTGCTATAGATCGATCTTTGCAAAGATTTATTTTGCACTTTCAGTTCAATTGGCATTATCTTATTATTTTTATTTTTTGAACGACACAGTTATTTCAATTCTAAATTGCTGTTGATCAGTCAGCTTAATTCCTTCAATAACAACCTAATAAATGAATTTTAATCTTGCAGTAATGAATAGTACTAGCAGCTTAGTCTGGAGTAGCCTTTAATTAAAGCAATTTAGCCTCAGCACTGATCCCAGCTGAATGATAGCCTGCACCACTGAGGGTTTACGCTTGTGATCCTGTAGCTCAAGCCTTCAGAGCAAGCCATGTGAGCAGAAAGAAATTGTTTTGTGGACTGAAGTGGGAAACTACTCTCAAAGGCTTGTGCATGTCATCTTACTCCAGATTATACCAGAGACCAGAGAACATTAACAAGTGCAGCCAGCGTTTGGGGCTGCCTTATACAAGATAACTGTATCGGCAGTTTTGCAATGTTGAACCCTTGGCTATCCATGTCCCCCCGTTCTCTCCACCCTGCCCAATGTTCCCTACAGCTGAGGGGCTTTTCTCCTCATTATTGGACGATGTTAAATAGTTTGTGAATGCATGTATCACCAAAGGTTCTGAAAGATTTCTTTAGCCACAACATGAGTCTGAAACCAAGACAGGCCAGCTGCTTTTGGTTTGAAACATATTATTAGGTCTTTTTTTCTTTTTTTAACGGAGGTTTGGGGATCAGAAAACAAAGTAGTTCTCTGTCACAGGCACCAGCACAGGCTTAATAAATAGTATAAGGGAACAAAACGTTTCTGTTTGCTGAATGTTCCCCTGGATTTCACCTATTCCTCAAAAGGGACAGTGTTTTCAAACATATCTGATTCCAAACAGTGGCAAGAATTAAATATTCCTCTTTTTTTCCTGCCCTTTCTCAAGTGTTCTCCATGTAACAGACGATGTCACAGTTTATTGTGCTCTTTTAAGGTCCAAGATTTTTTACTCCCTCATCTTCAGAGTGATCATTTTCTCTATTACCTATTTTAAATATCTTTAACCAAAATGACCCTGTAAAAGAAGGGTGTAGATCACAGTGGTGATGTGGGCAGCCTTCAGCAGCCTAAACAAGTGACTGCTGTAAGACAACTTGAACAATGCCAGCACAAATGCTCCACAAGCCTAGGAGAAGACAGATGCTACCATTTTATTATCATCTATAAATTAAGCTTGTCATTAAATCCAGGAAGAAAAAAAAAAAAAAAGCAAGGACTGGTACAATGTGAAAAATGAAAAGACATGAAGTGTTTTGGGGAAAGCAATTTACAATGAACATGTAGCTGTTGTAAAATCTCAAGCTAAGGTAAAAATACAGCTAGGCTTAAGATGATACACAGAAAAACCTTAATACTTCCCTCAAAGACACAAATGCCAAGATTTTCTTGACTGATTCTGTATTTAAACAATATTAAGTGATCAGACAGTAAAATATTCAATCATTTAACTTCTTTGAAGCACTTCCTACACAGAGAAAAGCAATGCTGAGCTGTAATAACAGCTCTCAAGTTTTATACTAATAAATTAAATTAATTACTGTAGACATTTCAATTTCATAGCACAGCATAAGAACAGAACTGTTAGCATCCACATCCTTCTATCATGAAAGTGATAAATTTTTCAAATCAATATTGCCATAGCAACTTTGTTACCACCAACGAGTATGAGACAATGGCACACATCAGGTGTGTAAGATACCAGAAAGAGTATAACAGAAAAAAAAAGAATAGATGTAACCCTGCAGCAAAAATGTTCACCGTATACCAGAGACCCCTTTGCATCCATTGATGTACCCTAGAAAAGATTACTTGGAGGCTATGGAATAATCCCTTCCATTAGATTTTCAAATTTGAGAAGATAGCCATCTGTCTGGAATCGTCTAGGTACAGAGTGATCTCACATGACATTAGTGTCATAGGCTAGACAATGCATCTCCTCCAATTTTTACAATGCTAAATTACTTGGACCTCTTCCCGTCTCGTTATTCCCACCAACAGAGCCCTCCCCATGCCTGGAGACTCTAAAAATGGAGAAACAAAATAACAAGTAACCTGATGCATTACTCAACCTTCTTCACGTGTATGTTTTATGGATCCATAAAGCTTGCAAGAACATTTTAGGAGATTTTAGAAAATAATAATTAAGGTCATATTATTAATCAGCATTTTCAGAGTTTTGCTCTAAGATTTCCATTTCTTCCAGTTCTTTAAGATAATGCCAAGCAGTCAACTTTATTTCTTGTTAGTGAAAGTCTTTCTTTTGATCTTCTTAATCAAATTAACTTTCTGTTTCCCACGTTACTATGAATCCATTTCCCTCAAGACTCAAACATAATTACCTCATGCTGTAAACCTGAGACTTCAGCAACAAAATAATGAACTTCATTTATTGTCTGGGGATAGGTGCAGGTATCTACTTCTAGAATGTTCGTACTTTAGCAAATGTCTATGTAGGAAAGACCACAAAACCTGCAGCATTTATTCCCTGCTTATGTGCCTATACACTAAAGGCAATATTTTTATCCACTGAAAGCATTTTTAAAGAACAATAACAAGCCAATAGTAGATTAAATTCAGCTAAATCCTTGAAGAAACTTGTTAGAAAATGAGAATTGTCTTGTTGGACAATTGATTGGACACAAGAGGAAAATTTTTCACACTGAGAACTATCAGCCATTGGAATAATCACCCCAGGGAAGTGGTGCACTCCCCATTGTCAGATAGTTCTAAGATTTGGCTGGACAGGGTGCTGGGACATCTCATCTAGGTCAGGGTTTGCCAAGAAAGGTTGGACCACATGATTATTGATGTTCCTTCCAGCCTGGGATTTTGTGAATCTATGATTTCTCTGTCAGATACAGAAAATAAAGATACAGTAAAGAAATAAAATACACCATCGACCTATATCAATGCAAATTCAATTGCACTTGTAAGAATATACATAATCCTTCTCACTTTCCCTGTGAATATTTTCCGGGTATCCTCCTCCTTTTCTCCTATACTGAAAAAAAATTATTCTATTCTCATACCTTACTCAGTATTTTGAATCCTGATATAAAAACTTATCATTATGCCATTATGCACCATTGTTATGGTGATAATGGGAGTAGTTCTAACAGAATGAAGCTTGCCTGTTATGGTTTTATATTAATGCACTGGTCAGAGTACATTGCATAGTCAAGAAAGTATTGCCTTATTGTAAAATATTCCATTCAATAACTTTATGAAATTTGTCACTTTCAATAAAAAACCAGACAAATTGGTTTTATACCCAAAATAGTTGCTATACATTTACAATGGTATTCCAGATTCCACAAAACATTAAGCACCTTTTGTTTGTTCACCTTTCCTGCCCCCCTGCAGAGTTAAGTATCATCACATTTCTATATGTGAAAGCTCTTGTCTGTTGTATTCCAGCACCTTATGAAATTAGAATTTATGCCAGGAAAAGTTTCACATTTATATGCAATATTGCACTCCACTGAGGTTCTATTTTGTATTTTAAAATATGATGCTTTATAACCCAGCTCTTCCCAAAGCTGATGCTAACAGTACTTTGCACTTCCTCGATTACTCCTCACTTTTCCTTTCTGAAAAGCCTGCTCTCCACACTTTCTACTTTCTCTCTCTGTTTCTGCAGCTATCTACAGGGTGAAATGTTGTGCACATCTTCCAGTTTTATACATTCATGGTGGGAAGCAATTGTTTTGGGGGCGTTCTCCAGCACCACTCTGTCCCTCCTAACAAGTACAGTGAATTTTTTATAGAGAACAGACTAAAGGAGGGTTGCAGCAACATAAGATTATTAATTTTTTTCCCCTATAGTCACATGCCTATATTCTTTTTCTTACACATCAATGTGAAAATCACTGACTCTTTTTATGGTGAATACTTTGCTTTTTAATTTCCCATGGTTTTGAGACATTTACCCAAAGTGTTACATTTCATGCATGTCTAGCGGGCCTTTACTAATCAGGAATTTACCAGTAAAGAGAGAGGAGAAACAAGGAAAAAACAGGGAAAAACAGTCTTGGAGGCAACAATTCCAATGTTATGGACCAGATGAAGCTAGCAGAGTGACAGCATTTTTCACATTATCCATGAGGAGAGTATTTGTAATGTTTTTCAGAATCTTACTATAATTTAGAGGCTTGCTGTGCTGTACCAAACACACCCAACAGTTTCTGACACAAACAGAAGAGGGTGTCTATCCTCTGTGCTTCACAAAAAAAATCAACAAAACAGGGAGCAATCATCTGAATTGCCTTACTTATGGTATAGTTTTGGTGAAAAAGAAAAGTTTAAAGGCAGAATATAATAAGCACACCATAAAAGCAGAACTATCATGCTTATTTTTGCATTATGTGTTTTTTTCTTTTTTTAATACAGGTCTTATGTAGGTCAAATTAGTATTAAAATAACTTATTTCTTAAGATGATTTTGCTAATAACTTCCAAGATTACTTTAATCACTTTGACATCCTCTCTATTAGACTTCAGACTTCTTGTGTTTATATATTTATCTGGTTTTGCACTTAGACAGACCTTCTCATTAAGAAGATAGCTTCAGTTTGATTCCTATGTTCTTATTAAAAAAAAAAAAAAGGAATAAAACCACCTTTAACATTTAGATAACCTACACTGTAAAATAAAAATTCAAATTACTGTCACAAAATCTAATGGGATCACATCATTTAAATTCACTGAAAAACTAAGGTCACACTGCTCAGCCAATAAAGGTATAAAGAAGGAACACTAAAAGAAATAAAGCAAAAGAAAAATGGGCAGTAAAACATATCAAGGAGAAATGTGGATTGGTTTCTTTTTTCCTTACTTAGAAGATAGAGGTGGTCGTAAGGCACATAGAAAAGGTGGTCAGGATGGGATTAACCCCAGGGACTTTCTATTGGCTTCAGCAGAAGGAAATTATGGTACCACTGAATGGAAAAAAAAACCTCCTCAATACACAAGAGCTGTCTTTATGTTCTGACTTCCCTTTGAGCTAAGAAGATTAAGCAAAAAATATCATAGGAAAGAAAAATAGGAAAATGGAAAAAAGGAACAAGAGTGCTCTCCCACTAAGACAGAGTCCCTTCTAAACAGCTCAGCCAAGGACAATACCTGCTTTCAAATATTTCCTGTAGAAATGCTGATTTCGCACTCCAAGACAAGTGATACCCAACAGTCTCAATGAATCAGTAAAATAGTCAGGCTGTCTGCCTGCTCTAGTCTAGGCATTAAGACCCTCCTAAGCAATGTACTTTCATAACATCATTTCTGCAGCAACCTGAAAGATCACCAGCTACTGCCTGTCACTGCGGGTCTAAGCCCAGCATCCCAGACCCTTCAAGGTCAGGAAATTGAGTACTGCATTTGATAGTGTTGGTTTAATAGCCATGAGAAGGATGTATGGTCTCCCTAGGTAGTACTCTCATTCAAAGCTGTCAGTCCTCTGCCAGCACTTACAGCAGAGAATAGCATTGCATTGCTGGTAAATGATGAAAGATTGCCTAATTCTTCCCTAGTTTGTTCACATCTATCTGTAGAAAGCAATATATGGATGACAAGAGACAAAGAATCAAAGTGTTTTATAATAATAGTTCATCCTGCAGGAAACAGCTTCACCTGCTCATCTTAGAGGCTGAAGGACTACGATACAGAGTACAGAAATGAATTATCAAAATCCTGGCAGAAAGGAGGTTCAACAAAAATAACAGCTTCAGTATTTCCTTACTTTAGAAGCAATATCATCATGTTCCTTTCCCAAACAGTTACAGTTCTTCCTTTAAGCAGACACTGAGGGGACTCATTCCATTTGGACATTTTATTGAGGAACTTGATAATATCTAATTCCTCCTATGATTTCAGAGGAAGAGCTATCAAGCTATTTCCACCAATCAGCCTCAGTTAAAATACTTCCAATGTGTTTTCAATGTGCCATGTCAAGTGATAAATATCTCATTTTATCTCTATTAAGTCAGAAAAGAAGCCAAATACTTTGAGACTGCTTGATATTTGCAAAGTTTGAAAAAGAATGGACAACACATAAATCAGCCCTAAATAGAAAAATACAGCTATATGGATATAACACATTATTGCCAAGCTATAACACTAAAAATTATCAAACTTTTATTTCCTGGAAAAATAAAGCTTTTTCAGTTCCTCATTAGCTTGGGTCAGTTTTAGATGGAAATCATTTTGTCTAATGTGGTGGACTATAAACAAATAGAATGAGGTGAATTTTTTTAGATGACAATATCCTTTCTCCTATTTATAAAATCACTTAAAGAGACATGAGCAAATCAGGAACAGCAGCAAAAACTCTTATAGTAGCTGGAGTACATCTGTGTAATGTAACAACAAAACTGATGGAGTGTTATATTTTTCACACTGCTGCATTGTCTTGTACAGTAACAAATTCTTTAGACACTCTGATGGTCATGAATTGACCAAAATAATTTAAAATGTAAGGGAAAGGGAACAGAATATTCAAGCTTAGAAATAAATTTCCCCCAAGTCATATTTACTTTCCACATTAATTTTTGGGGGGTCACATTATAATCAACCCTCAGAAAGTATATATTAAATTTGAATGTAAGAAGGCTGATGAATTTCAACTATTAAGTTTAATAATAATATGTGAACAATCTAAACTATGAAACCGGTGCACCTAGGGCAGGACAAATCTGAACCTGTCAATGAGCTTCAATACATCCCAATCAGGATTTCGTGTTACACCTTTAGCTTCCACAGGGAGTTGTTACTGGTTTCTCTGTAATAGCTGAGCTGAACTGTAAATTTAAAGCTAGAACATTATTTCTTCAGCTCTCCAATAATGACCGACATCTGTTTATCATAATTATCGTCATCCACAAAGAAAAGCCTTTTGAATACACTATACTCAAGAACTATGTGGGCTGTTTATTCTGGTTTTTCATGTGACCTAGCTTGATTCTTCAGTTGCAGTGCATCAGTGGCTGCCTAATTACATTACTATGCCTTTCAATAACCACACCATCACCAAATATAGTAACAGTATTTCTTGAAAACACACTTCATAATTTATAATTAATTGACTATGGAAAAAATTTTTCAATTCCTTTGATTTTTTCAGAGCTCATCTTCAGACTTCTCTTTTTCTGTAGTACTCAATACCTTGTTTATTTTCAAACCATTAGTTCATGTGTCCTGCAGCCTGCAGATAAAATATAGGCTTCAAATGATCAAAGCAGCCTGGTCTTATTCAGATTATATCAAGAGTAGTCTGAAAAACTATACAAGTTTGCTTTCTTGTTTAAGAAATTCATAGGACTAATAAAAATCAATGTTTTCCTTCCCCATAGATCTGCTATTCTCATTAAAGCTTAGAATCTCAGTGTCAATGCTGTTTTTCTGCTATGGTAACAGGCTGTATTGGATGGATCTGCACTGATTCCTCAGACAAATTCATGGCATGCTCCCACTAACAGAAGCAATGGCTGCATTTGTTAGACAGATAGACATACAATAAAATTCAATACTGACAAGAATCTAAATTGCTGCACTTAAATTTTAGGTATTTCTGTTTACTAAGAAGTGGTACAGAGAACACCCGGAACAATAAGCCAATAAAATCTACCTGTGATCTTATCAGTCTGGGACAGGAAAAATATAACCACATCATGCAGTATCTCATGTAAGCTAATTAGATCTACTGCAACCAATTCAATTTGGTGCACTGCAACTGAAACCAGATGTACAGCTTCTGGGCTGGCAGAGGACAGTTACAGCATGGAGTGGGGTAGGAAGCAGTGTCTTTCTTTCAGCGTAAAAGACCATGGCTTACCTGCACACAGCTAAAATCTAACTAGGGCTTAGGATGTTACAGTAAAAGTAAAGTAGCTCATTAACTACTTAGTTTACAAAGGCAACCAGACTTGGGAATTCAAACTGTGGGAGAGGTAAATGTGAAGGTCCTATGTGGAGTTCTCATTTCTTGGCTTCTGAAAATAGCTTACTTTTTAGCATAGGAAGATGTTTCATACTTTAGTGAATGAATGTTTCAAGGAGGAAACTAGGGATAAATAAAAAACAACTAGTAATTGAAAACATTAACCACCAGAACTAAAATGCAAGTCCCATAAGTCATACCTTGCTGGGATAATGGATAAATGCACAGTGCCATACTGAGCTGGATAGCATACAAGACCGAAGAGGGGGTGCATGTGAGGCTCTGCAGCTGAATATTTCTGTAAGACAGACATCAAAGAAAGAAGAAACTTTTCCTGCCTACTAGGCATAGGATAAATCATGTCATGAAAATAAGTCATTTGCTTCACATTTCAATAAGGTCGAGATGATGATCTCAGGACAAAAAGCAGGTGAAACAATGGAAATAGAGGACAAATAGAAAAGAATATCTTTTCAACTGAATGATGAAAAAAAATGCACAGCACAATAAATCCAATAATCTGGGCATAAAAATGCAGATAAAAATACAGTAGTGAGGGGTTTTCAAAGAAATTATCAAAATCATGGATAGTTTCATTTGTATAGATTAGCAATGTAAACCTGAAGTGGGAAGAAGGAGAGGAGAGTGATCTGGACCATTTATACATGGTTGGTCAGCTGACTGCTTTAGTACAACAGAACAGTTTTTCATTTCTCAGAGAAAAAAAAGTAGGCTCTCATCCTATCAAACAGAACTATGATAAATGCTGCACCAAGTATTGCGTATTTATATGAACAACTATCATTGGCTACCAATATCACAAAATCATTTTACAATATCAGTTGAGATTTTTACCTTTCATGAGCCAATTAAACTGAAACATTAAAAGTAAATATTGCACTAGCAAATATTTATAACTGTACTTACAATGTTGATTGCCAGGCAGAAAGTCACACATCACATTATCATGGCAGGCTGTTCTGTAAGCTGCAAGTAAACCCAGGGTAGATATTTTGCTGTTGTTGTTTAGTTTGTTTTTTTTTTTTTAACATATATATTTTTCTAAAAAATCAGGTGCTAAGCAATAAGCAAAACCAGGTGTTTCTGGTAGTGAAGAAGGGCACATTTTTACACCCTTTCTACGCTTTCATTCTAGACGGTCATTTCTATCTGAAAAAGCAGAAGGAATACAGGAAGCACGTATGAAGTTATTAACCAAAATTGCATTTGAAGACAACATCGAGGTTTCTCCAAATTGTTCAGTTTCTCAGAGCTTTCTTTTCTTATTTTTTGATTGGAGCAAAGTCAAATTCATGTGGTTGCTGATGCTAACAGTGCTGCTGCTCTCCACTACCCAAAATGAAATGCAGTTAAACAGAAGGAATATGTATTTCTATAGAATTTTACAAGAACAGAGCATTTTTGACTCAGAAATGAATGATGCAGTGGTAGATAAAACAAACAGTGTTTTTTCCTTTCATATCAAGAAAGTATTTTTAGTAATTGCCGTTCATTTACCACTAAGGATTCTAGATAAGTCCTGTAAAAGACTGGAAAAATACTGTAAATTTGAAATTTCAGTGTAGATGGATATCAAAATTAGCCGTAGGCTTTTGTTTTGTCTTGAACATACATTGTCAAATAAAGTTCATGAAAAATGTGACAGATCTGCTTATTGAAATTCAGCTGCTGCATTTCTTATAGTGATACTTTTAGTGGAACAAAAATACATAAACTCATGTGGTTTTCTACTCAAATACGAGGTGTTGTTTACTATATATTTGTATTATGAAGAAATAAATAAAGAAAAAAAAAAAAAGAATTATCCTGACTTAACAAAGTAATAAATTAGTCTGTTTGTGCTGTGAATCTCAAGTAAGATTTCCCTGCCCCCAGCCTGAATGAGCAGTGCTGACAGTTTTGCTACAGTGGCATTTGTGACTAGCTCTAGGATCAAGTTTTTTGAACACTGAAGCTGATGTGGCAGATTTAACCTGAGACATGCTAAGTTAAATAAACAGGGTGTGATGGAGCTGACAAAACAGGCATCTGGAAAAAACATTAAGATCCTGATGAAAAGTATATTATCCAATAGAAACCTTCAAAAAGACTGTGTTTTTTCATAGAGTATGTATTGATAAATTTTACCTTTACTGGTTAAACTAATTTACTGATATTGAAAAAGAGTTTTAATATTTAAAATTAGATTCAGCTATGACTGGTACTCTTTGAATACAGCTATTCCTACCAGTGTTTCCTCTGTACAGTATAAAACTGAAAGTCAAAAGTACATTATTCAAATGGTCGGAATTGCTCAGAAATTCCCATAACAGATAAAGTCTAAACTCTGCTTTTGTCCCTTCATTTCTTAAAAGGGGCATATAAGAAACATGGGAAAACCTTTTTAGCAGGGCCTCTTGTGACAGGATGAGGGGTGATGGGTTTAATCTAAATGAGGAGAGATTCAGCCAGGACACAAGGAAGAAGTTTTCTACCATGAGGGTGCTAAATCCTTGCACAGGTTGCCCAGAGAGGTGGTGGGTGCACCTGGAGACATTCAAAGCCAAGGCTGGATGTGGTTCTGGGCAATCTGATCTAGTTGAAGATGTCCCTGCTCATTGCGGGGGGTTTGACTATAAGAGTTTTGAAGGTTCCTTCCAACCCAAATTATTCTATAATTCACTGAAATTTACAGCTTAAGAGTCTTAGGAAGTTCGGAAGCTCTGGTGGTTTTGGTGGAAATCCTGCTTCTAAAAAGCATGATCTCCATAAAATCAGTAATGTGAGAAAACATACACTGTAATGTGGACAAATCAGGACCAGCTGATGCTCTTCTATCTTGATTTGCATTTTCCTAACTCTTTGTTACTGACATTGATGACTCAAAGACCAGAATCAAGTATATTAAGCAGCAGTTGAAAGACAGACATATTAGAGATACAGGTATCTAATAAGAATTTCAAGATAACTGAACCTTTTTTCAATTGCATTGTACCATTTCTATTGGATCTTTTACAGCTGAAGTCTTACAGCCTATGGTAAATTCTTTAGCTGCTTACTTCATCTGTTATAGTAAAGGAAGCAAAAAAAATAGCAGGCATGTGGATAAACCCACAATCTTGCAGTATTTTTCTGAATTTGACATCACCTCTTTAATGCCAGATCGAGTTTGATCTTATGACTATTTAAGACAAGAGAGAAAAAGAACTTCTCATCATTCAGCCATATGGGGATTTCCAGAGCCACAGCTCCAAGCTCACAAGAAAAGCCAAGGTGGAGAGCAACTGGGCTTTAGCACAGCAGGTGGGTGGTGAAAGGAGACAAACTGCTGGAGGCTAAGATTCTACAAAAGGATACACTAAAAATCTTTTTATTTCTCAAATGTTGCCAAGGGCAGTCATCCACATTCTGAGATTTGGAATCTTACTTTAGATACATCTTTACTTCAAGACAGGGATCCAACAGTGTCAGAATTAATTCACAAGCCATGAGCCTTCCACATAAACCCTCTGACCTATATCACAACAACAGAGTTTAATGTCAACACAAGCACCCAGCAATTAAAATAGGCTCTACACTAGAAGGAAGAGCAAATGTCCTTCCAGCCAGATTCAAAAGGAAACAAGCAGTGCTGGCCAATGCTGCACTTCAGCACCCACAAGTAATACAGATATCCATATGCTGCACAGTTGTCAAAGAAAGTAGATGTTCTCCTTGAGTTGGGAGTCCCAAGGACTTTTCCCAGACTTGCCAACTGTTCTTTCCAGTCTAACTTCATGCCACCCATGCCTCAAACTTGCCCTTGCACTTGACAGCTCATCCCATGAGCCAACTGGACACCATCAGAGGCACAAACACACCATAACCACATTAATGCTTCCATAATTTTGAGGAAGGGTAGTCCCTGGCAAGGAAGGATTTGTTGCCCAAAACTCAGAAGGAGAAGTTCACGAGCAGCAGCATTATCTCTGATAAGCACGTGAGTGTTGCAAACTACTCATTGGTGGGGTGGAGTGAAGAGCAGAAAGGGCCTTGGCTCTGTGTAAGCAATGCTCAGCAGTAGCTAAAAAATTGCTGTGTCATTACATTTTTTTCATCCTAAATCAAAAACTCAGCACTATACCAGCTACTAGGAAGAAAATTAACTGTATCCCAGCCTAAACCAGGATGCCACTGTAGTCTGCAAATGAACTGCAGGGCTGCATCCATGTTTAACACATAATTGTCAATACAAAAGATATTGAAAATTTTAAAGAAATATAATAAATACTACATTCTTCTTACTTTTCAAGAACTCATCTTCCTTGCTGGCTTAACCACCTGCAGAGGTTTGTATTGTAACTCCTTCATTGAAGATGTAAATATTAATACCATGTGTAGCTCCAGCAAAGAGAAGATTTAGGTTTTGTTTTAGCTGGAAGTACTAACCTGCTTCAGCAGGTTCAGTAATGCACATCCTGCTCAGGCCTGAGCCATGGACAACACAATTATTCATTATAAAAAGCTCTGGTTGCAAATGAAAGGTGAAAATACAGATTCATTATGCAATTAATAATCAAGAACAACTGTGGCAAATGAGGTGTGTGCATGAGTGGCGGTGTGTAAGTGAAGAACCTCCTCCCAGCACAGCTGGCACTTCTGTCTATGAACATTCTGGAGCATCGGCCAGAACAAGAGCACAGCTACAAGAGAGATATCTCTCTTCATGTCTTTACCATTTGTCGACAAGTCACTTATAAAATAAGGTGATCCAGGAGAATGAAGTCAGACAGAGAATCCAGACATCCTTATGTTGATAGATGAAGATAAGACATTATTAAAATGACCTAACGTATTTACCAGTCTTTCAACGGTGTCCTTAGGTGAGGCCATTCCTACCAGCCCTTCAGATCCGTCTTTCACCAGAAGCACTGAACTCCAGGTGTTACAATTGGTTCATATTCAGTCTAACTCAAAAAAACATTAAAATAAACCATTCAAGACAAAAAGAAAATTAAAAAAAAAAAGGCCAGAAAGAATAACTTGAAACACTACAAATTTCACCAGTAGTTACAGTGACTTCCCACCACCAAGGCAACAAGCTTTTCTGCTTTCCTTTTCCTTTCCCCAACTCAAGGGACAGTTTTCTGATTTCACAACACAATTTAACATGCCTTTACAAAAAAAACAACTCATCTCTCCCCTGCTGCAACATGCTTTTGCTACACAATCATATGGCTGCATTTCAGCTTTGGAAGAGGTAAAACTGTTCATTCCCTAAAGACATCATATGGCTGTGGTGGCGTAAACACTCCATGTTGCATCTCTCTCCATGTAGGTTGCTAACCCAGATTAAAAAGAGCATACTCAACTTTCTAGCTGG
Organism: Forpus xanthops; assembly: GCA_032466535.1. NCBI lineage: Eukaryota > Metazoa > Chordata > Aves > Psittaciformes > Psittacidae > Forpus > Forpus xanthops. Next base: position 21,610 of record JASSUY010041740.1, read on the forward strand.
TATACAAGATCTGTATTTCCCCATGTGGGGTACTGTTACAGTATCTGTACATACAGACAAATGTCTTCACATCTATACCTTCCAGTTCTGATTCTCATCTCCAAACCTCAAAGCATCTTCAAGTGACATAATCACTAACATTCTTTTGCTTATTCTATCACCAGAAAAGCTGTTACCAGGCAGTAAAGTGACCCATTCAACTGTTTAAAGGCTGAGGTGGAAATATAGCTCAGATCTCTGTAATGTGAATGCCCTACCCACATTTCAAAAGAGAGGAAAAGGGAGCATGGGATATTCCAGGTGCCCTTTTCATCGCGCTGCATGGATTCAGTAACGATCTGACAGGTTAACTTGTCTTCACAATCTCCCATCAGCACAGACCTCTTCACCTCAGAGGAGATTCATTGACTACAGAGAAATTTCATGAAGGCATCATCTTATAAAAACAAGGGTGTTATTAAAAGTAAGTGCATTTGTCCCAGAGTAAGCACATATTTCATGACAACACAGCGCTATTTAAAGAACATTTTTTTCTTTGGTCTCTTTCAGAAAGCGGGTATTATTTGTTTTATAATGTAGCTCCAAATACCTCTTTAAAATCCATAAGGTACTATGGAAACTGACATGTTCGCAATGAATATCTTCGCCTTCAGATTAATTTCTGGTTTATTCTCCAAGTGGAGCACACAGCAGCAAGCTTTATATAAAAGTAAGCTAAAAGTAGCAGCTTTTAAAATAAGGTATGTTGCCCTGCACCGCTCTGTAGGAATTGTAAACCTATATACTAGCTAGGTGGGATCTAAATGAAAATAAAACTGCAAACTGCAATGTATCAGGAATATCTCTGAAGGATAAGTACTATAGGTAGTTAAACAGGTGAGTGACATCCCTCCTTTCTAAACCAAAATAACAGAAGCAGTTGTGTCAGGTTTTGGACTTATATTCATGCTTTTGAGTATTTTTTTAAATGAAGGCCAGTTTCAAGTCATATTCAGTTAAGCACTTTAAAACATAATAATAAAATGCCATATTCTACTTTATAAACTGTGTTTTAAGAGATCACATATTCCCCCTTAAAAGACAATAATTGGAACAGAAAAAACATGCCTATAACACACAGTGAATTCCTACCATTGAGTTTCATAAACCCCCTGAAACCAGTCTAAGGAGAGATGCTGACACCAGTATTGGAGTTTCTTTCAGCATATAATACAGTTTTATTTACCTGCATTGCTAAATCCTGATGGACTTCAAGACAACTTTAGGAACTTGATTGCAATGGTCTCCAGATTAACTATGTTTTAAAGATTTCTTTATTTTCATGATCAAGGGTTCATTATTTTTATTAATCTTGTTGTCAATAATATTATCAGTGTTTATCAAGGCTTATTATTACTGCATCACTAAGGTATTCTTAATTATTATTAATATTAAAGGGATAACAAAGACTCTAACAAGCTGCATTAATGAAGAGAAGCTCCCTAAAAACTCCTCTGAAAAGGTCATTCTTAGCAGAAATTCCTCTGTATACTTAAAACTGATTGTGCCATTCAGCAATTTTCATTTTTCATCTAAGTTATTCAACACCTGTAGGAAGCCATTCTGAAAGCTTTTTTCACAGCATGTGATGAAACAGAAGTGGTACATGGATGAATATTTGAAATGACAAAGTTACAGCATCTGAATATCCAGCCAAAATTAGTGCCAAAAAGAAAAACAGCTGGCAAAACGCAGGGAAAAGTCAAGAAAAGCAGGCTTAGTTGGAAGACAAATAACCTTCAGGAGGTGTATCAACTACTAGTAGTGTATCATATGCTACGATTTTCAAGGGCACTTCTTCTCACTCTGATAAATCACTTTATAGATTTTTGTCCCCTGAGTGCTTATTTTATACTCATGCATGAAGGCAGGCAGCTTTTCAGATACCTCCTCTGAGCAACCCACTCACCTTGCTGCTGCAGTGATTGCTGCTGTACTTCCTCGACTCCTAAACATGCCATAGGTAAATCAGTAAACCCCCTAGACCCATTTAAACAACATCCATGTTCAGGATGTCACTCCAGTTTCTCTTGGGTGCAGATGCTCTGCTGTGATACTAAAGAATGAGACCAAGCAGATTAGTCACATCACTTAGAGCATTTCTTGGAGGCTTTCGGAGGTGCCAGTGGAAGATGAACACTCAAGAGAAGGAATATTTCCTATCTGCTTAATGGGGAATTTGGCTTAAAATGGAGGTTTCCTTAAAAAGAAGTATGGCTTATATAACTAAAGAAGTAAAATAAAAATACCTCTGTAGTAGAATATTTCTTGTTGAAATTATGTACACATAACACTGTTTACAAGTGTGAACTCAAACAGAGAGATATTTGCCATAATAAAACAAAAGTAAGTTGCTCTACATGGTGGAGGAGAAAACCTGAATAAAATGGATGGATCCTTTTGCCATAAAAAAAAAAAATATCCAATATTAGTTATTAGAAGTTTAATTTCCTTTACATTAGGTTTTAAAATACTGCAATATTCAGAAAACAAGCACACACCCACAATTCAAGGCAAACCAGACCCCAAATCCAACCATAAAACCAAACTCAAACTAGAAAACACTGCCACAAATGACATATATGCAGACACAAAATCAAACTCTGGTCCATCTTACATTGTGTTATCTCAACAAGGGAACAGGAGGGGAAAATTATATACCTAGACATATTAAATCTTCAAATCTCATTAAACAAGCAGAAGAGATTTCTACAACAGTTTAACACTGCTGTCATATATTCATTGACTTCCTTTTTGAGTTCCTATGAGAAAATGCAGAGATAAAAGATCAACTGGTGTTCTGCAAATCACTATAGTGCAGATAAGTGAAGATTATAAGAATTATATTTGGCTTTGTAGGAAATAATAGTATCTGAACCTTTTAAAAAGCACTGGTTAGTCTATGAAAAGCAGGACTGTAGGTATTCTAGTCAGACTTTTAAGAAGTTATCTGATAAAAATATACCACAACAATATGCAATACACTGTAACAAAATTAGTTCAAATTTATACCTGCCTTAAAAAAAATCCAAACAATCAAAAAACAACCCACCAAAATTTGGTATTATATCCTTAAACATAAGTACTATGGCTTAAAAAACTGAGGAAGGAAAAAAGGCATTTTATCCAAATAAACAGTAAACTTTCCTCAGAAAATTAATGTGCTGCTTTTACTCTTATCAGCTGACCTCTATAAAACCTCCCTATACTCCATAATGCAACTAGAAGCTTCCACATTCAAAATAGAAAGATCACTCACTACATAATTTAACCTTCCAGAAATTACAAAATAATTTTGAAATTAAAAAAGGAACTCAGTAACCTCCAATCATTTAATTTTTGTACCAATTACCATCTTGGAGTCTGTTCCAATGACAGTTTTGCTCATAACATTTTTATGCGATGTATATTGCCAGTAAATTAACAACTGGATAAAAAAAATATGCAAAATATTAACAAATTTTCAAGTGTAAAATTAGAAAACATTTTTCTTTCCTCAACCTCCATCACTGGCAATGTTCAAGGCCAAGTTGGACATAGCCTTGGGTGGCATGGTTTAGTGGGAGGTGTCCCTGCCCATGGCAGGAGGG
>JASSUY010041742.1:0-25176 GCA_032466535.1 Forpus xanthops
TCCTGGAGAAGAGAAGGCTGAGTGGAGACCTCATAGCAGCCTTCCAGTATCTGAAGGGGGCCTATAGGGATGCTGGGAGGGACTCCTCATTAGGGACTGCAGTGATAGGACAAGGAGTAATGGGTTCAAACTGAAACAGGGGAAGTTTAGATTGGATGTGAGGAAGAAGTTCTTTCCTGTGAGGGTGGTGATGCACTGCAATGGGTTGGTTGCCCTGGGATGCTATGAATGCTCCATTGCTGGCAGTGTTCAAGGCCAGGTTGGACACAGGGGTTTGGAGCACCCTGCTCTAGTGGAAGATGTCCCTGCCCATGGCAGGGGTTGGAACTGGAAGCGCTTTCAGGTCCCTTCCAACACAAACCAGTCTGTATTCTATTATCTATGATTCTGAGACACTGACTTTGCTTGAATAATGCCCAATACCAAGACATTAGTTTTAGGTACCAGTAATCACCTCAAGCAGTTCTGATCCAGATCTTTCCAGCAGAAAATCTGGTTAAGGTTCACTCCCTATCAGGGACTTGTACAGGACAGGACTTCCCAGCACAGGAGATGCCCGCTGTCACCTAGTGCCAAGGAGCTGAGCAGTGTGGGGTCCACCCGGAGTCAACCCAAAGGCCAAAGCAGAGACCAAGTTCTGCTCCAAGCTCGTTGCAAAGCGTGTTTAAAGCATTGGTTATTTGAGGAGGCTGGGATGTGAATGGGAAAAGCAGATGGGGTATGAAAAGCTCATTTTCCTTCTGGAAGCTCACGCATGGTGGAGATGAAGACATGGTAGTTTCACGCCCCATTGCTTGGGTGTCTCCATCCTCAGTGCAGAGCAGGGCCGTGCACAGGTCAGCTCACATCACCCCCTAAGTCTGTGGAGTTTGGCTTGCCTGGAAGACAGGCTGCAGCAACAGGGATGAGGCTGGTGGCTGTCCTGGCAGTGATGGCACGGGGCTCTCCATGGAGGAGCTGATAGGAAGCTCAGACTATCAGCCAGGAGCTCTGGAGCCAATGGAGCAGCCTTTATACTCATCATAACGCTCTGTACCAGGAAGAACATTCCAGCAATCACCATTCTGTGTCTGGGAGTGTTTTAAAGGGTCAGACCTCAGGTGAAGACTGAAATGAGTTGTGTCACTTGCAGCCAGGCCTATCCCCACCTTCCCATCTGAAGACTGATGGATCTGGGGGCCAGGAGGCCACAGTGTCCTTTACAGACCATCCCATTAGGTCAGCACCATGTACCAGGCGAGTTCCCATCCTGTTAGCAGACAATGAGCAAAACCAACCAAGACCCCTCCAAAGGGGTTAAACCAACAAACACAGCTCCAAGTGGCTCCACAAAGCAGGTTTATGGCAGTGCCTTGACCCCATTCCCATCTTCATCCCCATCACCCTGCACCACCTCCCTCCACTTCATTGCAAGCCACACTTTTGGGTGGAAACCTCTTGCTTCTGGGCAAATGAATGTAAAACTGTTGTTATTGAAGAGGAAAATCAGGTCAGCTCCTTTCGCTGGGTTTTGCTTTGTGGGAGGTTAAGGGAGTTCATCCCCTCTGTGCGGTGGCAGCATTCCAGCTCCTCATCTCACTGCCCTCCGGCTTAGGGGGCTGAGCCCAGGCGATGTGAAACACAACGGGGGGGCTGTCAGGGTGTCCCCAAAGGAGCCCCCACACTCCATAACTCACCCCAGCCTGGAGTCACACACAGCATCGAGCTTGGGAAGTGACAGGGAAAACATCACAGGAGCGTTGGAGCAGGGGAATGTTTTGCAATCAACTTCAGTGCATCCCCATGCACAGGCAAGGCCTGCCCCATCCTCCTCAACAAGGACCATCTTTATCATGCCTTCATGGTATGGTTGGTCCCCCTCTGTGACTCCCCATTGATGTGTGGGCATGAGAGGCTGCAGTGGGGCTGGGAGGGCTGGGTTTGGATAATGCCAGCTCAGGGCGAGTACTTGAACCCCCAGATGAAGCCTAGGACACTTAGGTCCTCATTCCCTGCGTTCCGATGCCAGGCAGCATCCCAAAATGTGATGCAGTGGAGGGGGTCTCCTGTGCTGAAGCAATGGAAAGGCATTTGAGGATGCAGGCACAAACAGCCCAAATTCCACCAGCAAATCTCTTTGCATAAGTGGAGCACCTCCTGGACACAGCCTCTTGGTGCGGAGCAGCTCCAAAGAGGTGTTAAAGAATTAATCCTTGGCTCACCCTGGTCATGGCTCCGTAAGTTCTGTCCAGAGAAACAAACACAGACCCAAAGGGATCTGCTGCTCTTTGGGCTGAGTCCATCATGGAATCAACCAGGTTGGAGAAGCCCTTTAAGCTCATCCAGTCCAACCATTCCCAGCACTGCCACGGCCACCACTGACCCATGGCACTGAGGGCCTTGTCTGCATGGTTTTTGAGGAGCAGAGACAAGCAGGAGAAGTGCCATTCCTTGGGCTGGGAGCTGCTGGAGCCGAGTCTGGATCTTCACATTCCAGCAGCTCAGGCCCATCCTAAAGCACACCTGCACAGGGATGTGTGCACACGCACAGAGCAGAGGGATGGGGTGAACTCCTCCTGCCTTCACCGCTGCAGCAGGAGGGTCGAATCTATGGGGTCCTTTTGCCCTGTCCCATTCCCATTCACTCACCTCCTTTCCAGCCACCCCTGGCTTTCCATGGGTGCATTTTGGGTGTTCAGGTTTATACATGAAACAGGCATCAGCTCCTTCCAGGAAGATGCTGGAGGTTGGCTCCCCAAAGCCAACAGCAGCACGAGCTTCCCATTGCTCCTTCACCCACCCCACTCGCGTGCTTGTGCCTCCTCCTGACTTAAGGGATGCTCCAGGTCACAGATCAGCCTTGTGAGCCATCAGACACAGTCAACAAGCTCATGGGATGAGTTGTGGGACCTCATATAAATCCTGTACCGTGTCCCAGGTCAGGGCACCACTCACAAGGAGGGAAGGTGCTGGAATTCCATCCACACAATAAAACACACCAGAGAGAAGAAGGTTTCAGAGCGTTTCGTTTGTAACCACAGTGCATTTTGCATTACCGTATATAAGGCAGAGAGAGGTGATACAAACATCTTTGAGCCATTTCAAACCCCAGAACAACAGGGAGCCACAGGGAATACTTCACCCAGGTCCCACCTCCTGGCTGGCTTTGGTGGAGAGGCATAACCAAGCTACAGAGGGCCCACAGTGTGGCAAAGAGATGGATGCAGCTGTTCAATGCCAGTGGGATCAAGTCGATGTTTCCAGCCTGCTTTTACACACCACTGTCCCATGGAGTCTGCTTGGCCCTGCAGCCTGGACTGGGAGCACAGAGGATTGCATTGCATTTGAACTAGATGGCCTTTGAAGGTCCCTTCCATCCCAGACTATTGGATACTTTATCCTTATAGAGCTGGGTGCCCTGGATCCTGCTCTCCCATCACGTATGACACATTTGGTTTTCCAGGGGAGAGCTGTTGGTAAGTGCTGGGGGATAGAATACAGTTCCTCACTGGGAGAGGCTTGGAGAGGTAACAGAGATGTGTTTTGGTAGGGTTGCTTGTTCCAGCTGGGGTAGAGGGTGATTGTTGTGATAGGATGGGTGATGAGCATCCAGATATAAGCAGTGTTGCGCATTGGGGCACTCACCTCTTTGGGGCTCTTGGCACCAGGACTTTGTTCCTGAAATAGGATGGGGTCCCAGAGCAATAATGTCAGGGTGGGAAATGTCACAGTCTCTACAAATCAAAGCAAGGAGTGCAGTAATAATGGGCCTGATTTCCCCTGTGGATAGGAGAGCAAGGGATGCTCGTGCTCCCCAGCAGAGCTGGCCATGGTGCAATTGGTGCCAGGATCAACCACGCCAAGATGCCAACACAGGCAGCCTTTGTCCTCATCAGGCCCACAGGGGAAAGCATTAGGGAAAGCCTCACCAAGACCTGGTAGTTTGATAGTGGTTAACAAATGGATGGCAATGAAGCATTTCATAGCAGAACAAATGGAACACTCACCCTGGGGTGTGCAAGCCCAGAGCTGCACCTCTCAAACACTTGGGATAGGGATGCTGGATCAGCCAGGCCTCAGCAGCAAGGACAGGTCTCTATAGCTGTATGTTATCCTAGCAAAGACACTGTGATCATGGCTTTGAGCTGCTCCATGCAAGCTGGGCGCTGTTACAGTACTGAGTAACGAGGGATATAATGATCAGTGCAGGACAACCCAATCCAGCAAAGCAATTAAGCATGTGCCTGGCTTTTCTCCCTGCCTTCCACTACGCCCAGGCTTAAGTGCCTTGCTGGAACAGGGCAGCAGCTGACATTAGCACAGTTTGTCCTGAGAAACTGATCCCTCAGGATCACTTTGCACTGCTACTGCTCTCATGTCATCCTGAGCAGCAACAGCTTCGGGGAGCAAATGAAACCAAGGGAGACTCCTGACATCCTGCAGAAGGATGCAAGGGAAAGACCATAAGGAAGAAATCCTTCCCTGGGAGGGTGCTGAGCGCTGGCACAGGGTGCCCAGAGAAGCTGTGGCTGCCCCATCCCTGCAGTGCTCAAGGCCAGGTTGGACACAGGGGCTTGGAGCAAGCTGCTCTATGGAAGGTGTCCCTGCAATGGCAGGGGGTGGAACAGGATAAGCTTTGAGGTCCCTTCCAATACAACCCATGCCATGATTCCCTGATGCCAGCAGAGGAGGGGGATCAGAGGGAAACAAGCTCCAAACCCCATGAGCCAGACTGGGAGGTCCTCCCTGAGCACAGAATTCAATGGGAGATCTGATGTAGCAGTTCCCACCAGCTCCTGCCTGAGTTTTCTGTCTCAGCCTTTTCCTTGGGCCCTGTACCCATGGGGTTTGCTCTCCCTTTGGAAAGGCAACATGGCAGCCCAGGCTTTCGGGCCGTGTAGAGCATCTTGTCTTTGGTAGACTTTACACATCTATAAACCAGGCAACACACAGTGCACAGGGAAAGAAAAGAGGGTGCAAAGAGAAGCATGCTCAGAAGCTGAGGGGGTCTGGCTTTCACGTGCTGCTCACACCAGCAGCCCAAACCTCCTCCAAGCTCTGTAACATGCCTCCATGCAGGCTGCATGTGAAAAAGTCCTTTTGTCCCCACCTTCTTCAGTTCTGCTTAACCCAAAGCAACCCCAAAGAGACGACAGAGAAGGAAGTAAAACAAGAAGTATTTGAGAGTAGGTATGGTTGGGATGTGCTTCCGAGGCGGGATTCCTCGTGTTGCATCAGCGTCAGTTGGATCTTCCTTTGGCAGCAGCTCAGGGCCTGAGTGAAGCTGTTCCTTCTCCATCTCCGCTTGCAGATGGGATCCAGTGTAGAGCCTCGGTGTCCTTCCAAACCGCCCGGGCAGGCTCCGGACCTTCCGAGCTCTTCCCAGCACAGCTTCAGTTGAAAGGCTTCACCAGCTTCATAGCAGCGTAGTTCTGCAGGGATGGAAGAACAGGGGAGACAGAAGCTGAGCTGCAGCAGGTACAGCAGCGTGGCTGCGGGGGTTAAAGCATCCTGGGGGGCACAGGAGTGCAGATGGAGCCTTTAGGGCAGGAGCGATGCCGAGCTCCCAGCCCAGAAACAAGCAAGTAGCAGTGCGTTCCTATGAACAAGGATGCTAGAAAGGGTAATACATGGCAGAAAACATGTCTTGCCTTCTGCTAATAGAGGTTTCCAGTCACAAGCCCCCAGCAGCAAGCATCAGGAGTCGCTCCTGGGTTTTGAAGGTAAATTCCCACTTCCTTGTCCCACCATAAGAAATGCGGCACCCTCCCATCAGCTCCATCCCACTGCACCCATGCGTTTCCTGCAGGTCAGGAGACAACATCCAGCTCTTCGCTGAGTTGTTCCTGGAGCCAATTTGCCTCTTCGTGCTGCTCCCCCAAACCATGAGCACCACACAGTTCTCTACACCAACCTGACCTCACATCTTTATTGCTCCTTCTCCCTATGATCCCCCCAAGAATGGGTAACTGCATAGAATGGTTTGGGTTGGATGGTACCTTAAAGCTCCTCCAGCTCCAACCCCTGCCATGCCCAGGGACACCTCTCACTAAACCATGACACCCAAGGCTCTGTTCAACCCGGCCTTGAACACCGCTATCGATGGAGCATTCCCAACTTCCCTGGGAACCCATTCCAGTGCCTCACCACCCTCATAGTAAAGGACTTCTTCCTCATATCCAATCTAAACTTTCCCTGTTTCAGTTTGAACCCGTTACCCCTTGTCCTATCACTACAGTCCCTAATGAAGAATCCCTCCCCAGCATCCCTATAGCCCCTCTTCAGAACATCCTTGCTTTGGCCAAGGGCCTGTAGGCACAGGCCAAGGGGAATGGCTTTAACCTGCCAGAGGGGATTGAGCTGAGCCCTTAGGCAGAAGCTGTTTCCTGTGAGGGTGCTGAGCGCTGGCACAGGGTGCCCAGAGAAGCTGTGGTTGCCCCATCCCTGCAGTGCTCAAGGCCAGGTTGGACACAAGGGCTTGGAGCAAGCTGCTCTATAGAAGGTGTCCCTGCAATGGCAGGGGCTGGAGCTGGAGGAGCTTTAAGGTCCCATCCAACCCGAACCATTTCATGATTCAGAGAACAAGGATTCGGCAATAGGTTTGCTGTTCTTGCTTGCCTTCAGCAGATGAGCTTAAGGTCCTTTCCAACCATAACTATTCTGTGATTCTGTGATCCTATGTTCTCTGCAAAGCGTTCCACGAGCCAAAACCTGCACTCAGGATCCCACCAGCTGGGTTGGAACAACAAGAGGATGGTTCTCCATCCCTGCCCCATGCTGGTGCAGTACAGACAGCAGGTCCATGGACAACCTCCAAAGCATCTTCTAAAGGCAAGCAAGAGCAGCAAACCTATTGCTGAACCCTTGTTCTCTGCCTTGCCTGCATCCCTCAATGCCTCAAGCACCTCCTTCAGCAGCAGCATTTGGTGTGGGGTTTGCAAGACCTTCCTGTGCCTGTGTTCTGGGATCTACTGCCCCCGTTAGTGCACAGTGAACTACGGGGCGCATGGAAAACGAGGTATCGCAGCATTTTAGCCTATGGTCCATGCAATTCCTTCCTGGCTAGGAGATGACAGCACTGGGATAAAGAATAAGCTGTGTAAACTCTGCTTATCAAGACCACAATGAAATACAAAGGCTCCTGCTTAGGTCGTTTGGAAAGAGCTCTATTTGAAGGAGCTCTGACTCAAAGCCCCACACGCACATACCAGCCAGTTTGGAAGTCCCTCCTCAGCATATTGACTTTAATTGGTACGGGATGTTCTAGCACCCTGTCACTTGAAAGCGAAACAGCTCTGGCAACAGCACATAGAGCTCGTTACCCACAAGATCCTTGGAGGAACAGGGGGGAAATAGAAGGGAAAAATCCCCAAAAACACAACGAAAGTCAAGCCCAACCGAAGGCATCTTGACAAATTGCAACGTGTAGCAAATGAGGAGGCAGTTTGCCAAGGAGGATTTCTAGTAACGCCATAAATCAAGCAAGCAACGTTAGGGCACTGTACCAGAAGGCATTAAAAAGGCCTCCAGTGACATATAACCTTCAAATCCATTATCCATCCATTTGTCTCGCAGAGCCTATTCCACCAAAGCACTCCTCGTTGGATGCTGTGACGGGGGGGTACAATGGAGGGCAGCAAGTTGTGTGTGCAGCTTGGGCTCTGTATTAACTGAGCGCTGAAAGCCAAGCAGGATTACCTATCAGCACAGGGCACGGGCTGCCATTGGAATTGATGGTGATGGAAGCAGGGCTGGGCTTGCAGAACACAAACAGAGCTTTCAAAGGCAGTAAACATTTGCATGGTGCTGCAAGGCAGAGCTGGCTCCAGCCGAAGGAGCAGGACTTATCCCGATGGTCAGAGCCACTGACATCCTTACAGGAAGCACTGCTTTGGGGACAGGACTTTGCTGCCCTATTCCCTGCATTACAGAGGCAGAAACTGCTTCAGACTCAAAGAGGGCAATTTAGGTGGGATATAAGGAGAAGTTCTTCCCTGGGAGGGTGCTGAGCACTGGCACAGGGTGCCCAGAGAAGCTGTGGCTGCCCCGTCCCTGCAGTGCTCAAGGCCAGGTTGGACAGGGGCTTGGAGCAAGCTGCTCTATGGAAGGTGTCCCTGCAATGGCAGTGGTTGGAGCTGGAGGAGCTTTAAGGGTCCCTTCAACTCAAACCATTCCATGATTCCATGAGTCCAAACCCAGGAGTTTTACAACCTTTTCTTCTGGCCTTGTGTAGCCCAAGGCTTTGACTCCACCATCCCCATAGCAGAAGGCAAAGCCCTTCTCAGCTATGGCAGTGTTGGATGAAAAGTCCATCAAATCCATTGGCCCTTCCCAAAAAGGCCCACACTGCACCATAAATGAGCACTGAGGGATGGGAGCATGGGCTGAAACTCGACCGGATCTTGCAGGAGGATGTGTGACCCCCATACATGGATGCTTCAAGCAATAATGAATCAACCACAGCCTTCAGCACGTTGTTCCAATGGTTCATTAACCTTCATCTGCCAGATTAGCATCCTATTTCCACTGGAAGAGTTTCCCTCACTTCAGCATCCAGCTACTGGAGTGCATTAGATGTTCATCTGTTGGTTAAGGAGGGCTCTGATGTCAAGTTAAATCTAAGGATAAGGAAATCATATAGGAATTATCTGGGGATCACTGTTCACAGTGCCCTACATTGTGTAGACCATAATGACAACCACTCTGCAATGCAAACCAGGAGTAACCTGGCACTAAGACTGGGTGGAAGAGCCCAAGTGAAAATATGAGGGACCTCAGAATATCCAATTTTCAACATTTTCTCCCATTTTCGTAACAGCAAATGACTTTTTTTGCATGGAAATTTGCAATACCAAGCAGTTTTCCACCCAAACCCAAAGGTTTTCCAGTTGGAAACGGCCTCTCACCCACTCAGGGGAGTTGCTCTGCAAACAGTTGCACTCATGATGACTGATTTCTTATGGACTTGTGCCTGAGTTTTCCATCCTGCTGTACTCCCAGCTCCCCATGGATCCTCATCACCTCCTCTTCATCCCAAAGCACTTCCAGATCCTTCCCCACTCCTGCAGGTCTTCTCCTGCTCCTTCCGGATGCCACCAATGCAGCCAATGCACATTCCCTGGCTGGAAAACAACCACGGGTTGTACAAAGCTCTCCTGAGAAAGAGGCTTTGGAGAGGAGCTGAGGGGAGGAATGGGAAGACCTTAATTCCAGGCCATGATCCATCACAAGTACTCTGTGTCCTGAGGACAGCAGAAGCACAGAGGCACCACATCTTCAGAGCTTTCTAATTCCATGTAAAGGCTATTTGGGGAATAACCTGGAACACAGCCTTGAGGAGGTGCTTCCCTGGGGCATAAAGCATCTCTTGATGGGTATTTGAACAAGACCAAGGCATCAGCTTCATCACTCACTGAAAAGCCTGGGCTTTTGAAGGCAGTAGATGGTCTGGGGAACCACAGAAGCCCTTTGCCATTCCGGGTGGAAGCACACAGTTTTCCAATGGGACATCTGCTCTCACTCCCCAACCACAAAGCTGGGACTGTGGTTGGAAGCTTTCAGCACTGTACAGGGAATAAGAATGAATAATAAGAAATTCCCATTCTTACACTAAGCGCCAATAAAAATGCCCTGGGTTTGTGTTCAGGGGAGATTCCCATCTGCTTGGGACGGAGGTAACCTATCCAGGCTTAGCTTAGCTCATGGTGCCTTCAGGCAGAGTCCAAACAGGACAAGAGCTGGAGCCAAACTTGGGACACAGTGATCCCAGGAGGAGAGGCTGTAGGCAGGCAGGGATTTGATCTGCAGCAGGGATTCAATGTGCAGCAGGGATTCAACGTGCAGGCAGGGATTCAATCTATCTGCCGCAGGGATTCAATCTTCAGGAATGACCCTGGAGGTCCTAGTGAAGGTCCCAGCAAGCAGAAAGCTGTGGAAGAGCTCTTCATGCAAGGCCACAGCAAAAAAGGCAACAGAAGCAGAACAGTAACTTCTGTATATGCCACTTAGCATCCCTGCATCCCTGTCCCTTACCCTCTGCCTGCTCACACTGATGGTCCACATGTCCTAACAGAATTCCCTTGAGGTTTCCCTCCCACCCCCAATTTGCCAGGACACACACAGAGCCCTATACCTGCAGTGTGGGACCTCAGAACTGCACGTGAAGTGGCAGGATTACATCTACAGTGCCATAAGAAGCAAGATCCTTACATTTGACAGGACCTGATGGGGCTCCCACAGCACAGCTCAGAACACAAGTGAGGAGGGGTTGGTTTTCCTTGCATTTAATCAGGGATGTGACAGTGAACCCCGCCAAAGGTAAGGAGCATCCTCATAGCAAACCAGCAGCAGCACAACAGCCAAACTTAGCCCCTGATGGAGTGGGAAAGGAACTGAATCTCCAAGTAGCTGCAGAACCAATGACCTCAAAGCTCCAGGGGAAGCAGCCAAATAGACATAAACCCAGGGAAATTCCATGAGACAAGGCCTGACTTTGTCAAAACACAACTAAAACCTGAGCTGACCAAACTGGAGCTGAATACAACCCTGAGCTGGAAAGAGGGCCCCGTCCCAAGCGATAATGAGTGTAAGATTGTGAGTTTGCAAAGGTTCCTCCCCTCAACGTTGGTTTTCTACGATCCCACTGGAATGGCTGCAAAGCCACTTGCATCTGCAGGGGAACACTGAGTTCTGGGTCCAAAAGGCTTGGCTTCTGGCCCTCGACATGGAGGGAGTCTCCAGGAATAGCTCCAAGCACAGCGCACGCACCATTATTTCCTCCTTGGTACTCTTTAGCATCCCCAGAACCATTTCTCCCATGGATACAAGGATATCGAGGTGGGGAAAGCCTTGATCTAATCCCAGCTCCTGTTTTCTCAGTGGGAGCAACGGAACATGCACGACTTCAGATCATGTGAAAGTGATTGTGATGGTGAGGAGAGTCCCACACCTCGCTCTTCGCTTGGACACTGCAAGCACACAAAGGCATCCGCAAGAGGCAGCCATGCTCTCTCACGTGAGGTTATGAATTACCCCAATGAACTCCTTTAGATATATATACATACATACATATAAAGAAATCCTATACAAGGAGGAGAATTTGTTAAGTGCTGGAAGGAGAGAAACAGGTTGTTTTTCTTATCAGTCTGAGAGGAGGGGGAATGGCATCCAAGAGCCAGCATGAATCATTCCATTGTGGTAGAAACAGAGGAGGACACAAAGCCACTTCCACGGCCAAAGTTGAAGGCAAAGGGCTCTGCTATTTCTGTTTGCCAGTTTCAGAAAGGCAAGAAAATGCCACTTTAGTGATGAATGAGGTGAAAGCTCTTCCCCTTGTTTCAGACATTGCATTGGTGCAATGTGCTCCAAGCCTTGATAGTGACAGACAGGGCTGCCCGAACCTCTACTGACTTGAAGATCTTTAAACCTGCATCTTTAAGCTCTTACAGACCACTGTGGGGTTTGCCACTGCTCAGCCCTGTAAAACGCTCAGTTTCATTCCTAATACATAATAATAGCAATAAAACCTGAAAATGCAGTATCTGAAGGGGCTCCAGGAAACCTGGAGAGGACCTTTGGCCAAGGGATGAAAGGCCAGGCCAAGTGGAATGGCTTTAACTGCCAGAGGGGAGACTGAGATGAGCTCTTAGGCAGAAGCTGTTCCCTGGGAGGGTGCTGAGGCGCTGGCACAGGGTGCCCAGAGAAGCTGTGGCTGCCCCATCCCTGGCAATGTTCAAGGTCAGGTTGGACACAGGGCTTGGAGCCCCCTGCTCTATGGAAGGTGTGCAATGGCAGGGGTTGGGGCTGGAGGAGATTTAAGGTCCTTTCCAACCCAAAGCAGTCTAGGATTCCATTATTCTAATTAGTAATTAGCTTCATTCTTAATTAGGCTTTGTGTTTGTCATGGATTTTCCCATCAACCCACACCACCTCCAGTATGAACTGCTGGAACCTCATTGAAGACCATCAATTAAACCTCAGCATCATTACACATGAATTGAAACAAAGGCACAAAGAGGTCAGCACCTTGCAGTGAGTCTGCAGCAGAGCCCAGAACACAAACTCTCTTTTTGACCCATCATGCTCCATCACATTGTCCCCCAGGGATCACCATGGCACTTTGCAGCCACCTGCACAGGGACCATCTCTATCAGTACAGATCCAACCTTGGTCAACTGCCTGTCCTCTCCCATCCCCATCATACCGGGAAGGCGTAGATGAAGATTCCCAGGAAGAGCAGCAAGATGAAGAGCACAATGGCCAGGATAACCACCCACTTGTACCGCCGCCACAGGATGTACTTCAGGGTCTTGTATGGGGAGGTGAACCAAAGGAAGGAGGTTTCCGGGCGCCTGGAGCCAAACAAAGTTGAAGTCACTTCTAACTTCACAGTAGTTTCACCCTCCTGGATCCCCAACCCCATGAGCACGACCTGTTGTAACGTGTTGGTTGCTCACCCTGCAAACCCACATCCAACGCCAGGTTGGATGGGGCTTGGAGCAAGCTGCTCCAGTGGAAGGTGTCCCTGCCAATGGTAGGGGATCGGGATTGGAGGAGCTTTAATGTCCCTTCCAACCCAAGCATTCTATGATCCCTCTGTGTAGACTATGTCAAGACCTCCTTGGTGGTCCAGACCAGCCTCCCACCACCCTAAATTGTGTTAGCTCACAGAGCTTGAGCATCAGCAGTTCAGCGATGGAACCTTCACAGGAGCAAACCCATTGCAGACCCCAAACAGGGAGCCCAGGTTTTCAATTGAGAACTCTGAGCCCTGGTGGTTACTTTTCCATTCAAGCTGCTCTTACTTGGGGTCCTCCAGCTTGGGGTTCATATTTGGCTCATCCCGACCCATGCCAGCCGGCCGCTCCTCATGCTCTTGTTCTGCCACAATTTCCAAAGTCACTTCCAATTTACCCTGCGTGGGTTAAACAAAATCCAAATTTAGAAACAAAACCGAACCGGAAAGGAATAGGAGAGGTGAGAAATGAGCAAAGTACGATGCAAAACACTCATTGGAGAAAGAAAACACTACCTGGAGCATAACCCAACCGCTACCATAGGGACCACGGGGAGCCCAACAAAGCAGGTATCATACAGATCCTTCACTGCTCACTATGACATTCTCAGATGCTCCAGGACATCTCAAACATCACCAAGACCCAAGTTCATGATCTTGTGTTGAATGACTTAACTCACTGCCTGGACTCCCTTACCTGCATTGAACACTTGTCAAAGACTTGAACACTTAAATAGACCAGTTTGCCAGCTAGAGCCTTTCCATGGTACTTATCACAACACACCATTAGGAATAGATGAGATACGGAGTCAAATTAGGTGGCAAATTCCAAAACCCACAGCAAAAACCCCACCGAACAAATCATTTCTTCTGAGGCATTTGCATGGCGCAGAACGAGCCCTGGAAAACACACAAGTGGCAAAAGCTGGTCCAGCCTGTAGAAGGTGCAGCCTAGCACTGTGTTTCTTGCCCTGGCCATGGCACCCTGCACATGCTTGGCCTGGCCACATCCCTTCTCAATGCTTCCAGTGAGTGCCCCTAGGAGAACATGTCAAGAGGCCACCTTACCGCCAGGATCTTCTTCTGATCCTGCTCAGCAACACAGGGCCACCAGCCCTTGACTGTCTTCTGCTCAAAGAGGGACACAAAGCGGCTTGAAAGCCAAGTGTCATCCACTAGGTCCAAGGAGCACTTCTCAGCGGTCTTGGCAGGTTTGGGCATCCTGTTGAGATCCATCTGAATGGAGCCTGCAAGGAAGAAAGTTACTGGGTAGATATCTCAGTGCACAGAGTCCTTAAAACGTGGAATCTTTCCCCAAAGAAATATCCCCTCTGGCACCCTCCTGACCTCAGGGAGCTTGTGAAGGTGCCCACATAGCAAAGGGGACAGAAGGCTTAAGTGTGGCTCTATTTCCAAGCATAGGGCTAGTTCTAGCCAGTGCCTCTTCCTAGGATTAGAGCACTTGGCATTTCCATGATGAGCTGGGCTGGGGCAGAATAGGGAAGAGAAGGCTCCTGAAGGGGAGACCTTAGAGCAGCTCCAGTGCCTGAAGGGGCTGCAGGAAACCCTGAGAGAGGCTTTGGACAAGGGATGGAGGGACAGGACAGGGGAATGGCTTTAACTGCCAGAGGGGAGATGGAAATGAGCTCTTGGGCAGAATCTCTTCCCTGTGAGGGTGCTGAGCACTGGCACAGGGTGCCCAGAGAAGCTGTGACTGCCCCATCCCTGCAGTGCTCAAGGCCAGGTTGGACCCAGGGGCTCAGAGCACTCTGCTCTATGGAAGGTGTCCCTGCCTGTGGGACTGGAGGAGCTTTAAGGTCCCTTCCAATCAAACCATTCTGTGGCTCTATGTGCAGAGCCAGAATGGAAATCACACCTTGGAGGGGATATTTCAGTGCTCAGCCTAGGTAATGCACCAAGGACAGGATCTGAAAGGATCTTGATCTCTTCCCTCCTCAGTGAAGCCTTTGATGTTTGAAGGTTTGTAGTGGCAAAAAGAAAAGCAGAACAAGAAGCAACCAAACCCCACTCATAATGCAGGAACCTCCAGCTTCTGCACAGATCATGTGCTGCGTGGTTCCATGTCCTTGCTATTAGATGGGTTTGGTTTCTCCTCTCCTTGACCTAAACCTGGATCTCTTTAAGTTTACTAGCACTGAAAGAGGCAAGCATTGGACTGAGTTGTGCTCATGTCTGAACACCCATCAGGTCAGTGATCCTCAGATCAGCTCACATACATGTAGCCCTAATGAGCGCATTTCAGCACAGATTCAGACAGGTCATGGAGAATGAGGGTGTTCCTGGAAGGTGATGGCTCTGTTGGGTTCAATGATGCTCTCAACATTATGTCAGCCCAGGAACAAGCTGCCGCAGGCTGAGGCTAGAAATCTGCCTAATACAAACCACTTAGCATCAGTCCTGAGCTCATCCCAATGCTGAATCCTCTTCAGTGGCTTACACTGGACTCATTACACTTCTTATCCTGAAAGGACTCCATCGTCATTCCATTCAATCATTCATCAATGGGGATGCAAACAAAAAACCTCCAAACTTACCCAAATAGTCATCAAAAGAGAACTTGTCGTTGTCCCAGATCTGGAGGATGAGCTGCGGTGGAATCTTGTTTTCTGTCTTGTCCAAGCTCCAGAAGTGCTCCTAAAATCACACCAGAGAAGAAGACAAGAAAGAATAAAAGGCTCAAAGACAGAAGCGGGCAGAGCACAGCTACTCCCATCCCACAGCAGTAGGGATGCCTAAGTCCTGTAGGGTAATGCTCTTTGTCCTGCTCTGGTTCTGCAGGGCCAGAGCCACACGGGGGGACAACACTGGTTCTGGCCACTTCTTGGACAAGGCTGCTCAGTGGAAAACCCAAATGTTTTTGGAGGTGAGTTGGTATCAATTTGTGCCTTAACGTAGTGACGGGACTTAGGGAAAGAGGCACCAAAGAGGCGCCTCCATTGCAAATAGGAGCTTTCAGAGTGACAGCATCATATTCACATGGTCTAGGTAAGGGTGACTCTCAGAGGTAAAGAGAGCAATGGGTGTTGAGTGATCACACTGCCTACCTTCACCTTCCTCTGGGCAATATGGGAGTAACGCTCAAACCAGCACTTGTGGTAGGCAATTCAAACACATCAATCCCTTCCTCTCCTGCACGTCTCTCAGCCCAGCTCTGCCAACCAGAGCCCTACACAGGTCTGGGTCCATCTCTGGTCTCATCTGCTGCCAGGTCTATTCTAAGTGGTTTGTGTGCAGTTGGGCAACTCCAGCCCAACAAACACCTCTACTTCTTTAGTACCTGTGGCTCCAGGTTTACCTACTAAACATGACTATGCAACAGAAGGGAGCAGGGCTTTCAAGGCCAGGTTGGACACAGGGGCTCGGAGAAAGCTGCTCTAGTGGAAGGTGTCCTTGCCCGTGGCAGGGGTTGGAGCTGGATGAGCTTTAAGATCCCTTCCAACCAAAACCATTCCATGGCTCTATGATTCCTCACTGCCCAAATGACTTTGTTCATCTTTTCTGTACATCCCCCAAGTTTTCACTCTCAGGATAGGTGAATGCAGGACATTAGTCATTGGATATGATATCCCAGTTCATCTGCTGGTAGTATTACCTCGGTGCTGCCAAGCTACGCACACTGTTATTACTACATCTTTACTACATAGTCATATTTACTTCTACCTCTAAGTTCAAGAAAGGAGAAATTCAGAGCACCAGAGAGTCATGACTCTGGTCCAACTGATCAAGCAGTGGCACTGTGACACCTTCAGCCCTTACCATGTGAGATCTGTCACTGTCTCTATATCCTTCTCATTTCTGCTAAATGGGTGATTGTTTTCTATCACCCCAGCCACCAGCGCTGCTGTGAGAGCCCATGCAAAGGTTTTGGAGCAGCCCCAGGAGACTATTGGCAAAGCACCTGGAGTGAAAATTACACCACGAGCATCCCCTCTGGTTATCATCATGGAGCTGGCCCTTGTGCAGCACAGGAGCCACCACGCATCCATCCTGCAACCCAGCCACAGTACTGAGGATCTGTTATTCTATAGGAATTACTGTTACGATAAGGAACTGTTTGGGAGGCAGCATCCCTGTGGGAGCTCAGCAATAGGGTGAGGCAGCAGTTTCCTGGGAAGGAGATCATTTACAAAACACCCGTGAGAAGTCTGCATGCAGCTGCAGTGGCCAGGTTACTACAATGAGCAGGTGAGCAGCAAAGCAGATGCTCTGCCTTCGGGATGCTCAGGCCAACATCCCTCAAAAGCCAGTTAGGGGGGATTAAAATGTGGATTTAAATCAGTCTACAAGGAGGGTTCGAATCAGAATCATGAGGGTTGAAACCCATCACTGTGACAATGACCTTGCAGTCACATCATTGTAACCTAGGGCAGATTTGTGCCCCTTTGCTCTCTCTGTGGCTGCAGGCAGTGATATATCCCACCAGGATCTAACACCACTTTGGGGATGCCACAAGATGCCTTCGAGTTAGGCCTAAGAGGTGTGAAGACAGAAGGAGACACACAAAGCCAAGGTCTTGTTATTCCTGGCTTGAGCCAAGTCTGACGAAGAGGAGGCAGAGGCACGACTCAGAGGAGTGTCCTGTGCCCCATGGGTCCTGCCCCACAGCATCAGCATAAATGGAGCAGTTGCATTAAACTCAGGACATTCAGCGTTATCCACCACGCATTTGGAGCTCCATAAATTCACCAAAGCGGCCATAGGACCTGGGCTCATTCGCTCCTCAGTGAAAAAAGAGGGGGGAAAGACTGTGTCCATAGGAACATAAATACCCAAGCAGGGAGGCTGTGGGCACTTAAAGCCCATTGAGAGTGGGTTCACTTGAAGAGCTCGCTGACCGGT
The DNA here is from genome assembly GCA_032466535.1 of Forpus xanthops. Classification (NCBI taxonomy): domain Eukaryota; kingdom Metazoa; phylum Chordata; class Aves; order Psittaciformes; family Psittacidae; genus Forpus; species Forpus xanthops. The sequence continues at coordinate 17,354 of JASSUY010041742.1, forward strand.
TGTATTTCAGTGCAACTCCACTTGCTGCCCTGCTCTGGAGCAATGTGCCAGCAGTCCTGCAACAGAGCGTTTTATTGATGTATTTTAGCTGGTTTATAAGGTAAAGAAAACCAAGTCCATGGAAACCTCCATCTCTGCCTGCACTGCAGAAGGGTTGGCAGTCATGCACTACATGTACTGCTTGGGTCCTGCACTGCAGAAGGGTTGGTGGTCATCCAGAGGAGAAAAACCCTGGAACCATGTACCCATGCCTAAAGAAGAAGCTGGTTGGATGATCTCACCATGGGTTGCCATAGAATCCCAGCCTGGTTTGGGTTGGAAGGGAGCTTAAAGCTCCTCCAGACCCAATCCTTTGACACAGGCCTTGAACGCTGCCAGGGATGGAGCAGGATGGGGCTTGGAGCAAGCTGCTCTATAGAAGGTGTCCCTGCCCATGGCAGGGGATGGAGCTGGAGGAACTTTAAGGTCTCTTCCAACCCAAACTATTCCATGTGGCTATGAAGGATGTGCCCGCACTCCAAGCAAACAAACCCCATACCTCATCCAAGCAGATGCTCACTGCATCCCCTGGCTTCACCAGCACCACTGCTCCCCTTGGAGCAACATCCCCTTGGATGAAGGATGACTCAGGCAGCATCCAACCCTTTCCAGGTGGCACCATGGAGCTCAAGCTCTACAGCATTGGCTTTCCCTGTGGAAAACCCTTGTACGTGGGGTTTGGTTGGTGGGGAAGCTCCCTCCTCGGAGCTACAGGGAGCTGGGGCCATGGCAGAGCTGGAAGGGCAGGCAGGGAAGGAGGGATGCGATGCTAAGTTATGGGTCTGTTTCAGGCAGTGTGAAGTTGGCCTAAGGATTCAATCTGCCTTCAAGAGTTCACTATGAAACCAACCCTGGGCAACGAACTTCTTTGGCCGCCTTTTGCAAGGAGTGGGAAGGACAGAGCTTGAGGTATTGATGGGATTTTGCTTTGCAGGACTCGGAAGAGGGGTGTGAGTAACACAGGAGGGGAGGCATGGAAGAAACAAGCTCAGAGCACCAGGAAGTGCAGATAGGGCTGCATTTCTTCTGGAATGCCATGGAATACAAAGTAAGGAGGAACCTGGAGGTGGGGAGAGCCCAGCGTGTCCCATCCCATGGTCCTTCATCCCACAGCAAGTGGGGAGCCCAAACCATACAGGAGATCCCTTCATAGGATGGCCAAGAAGAGCCTCATCCTGCAGGGTCATTCCTTCCAAGTGTTGAGAAACTGCTTCTCTGACCCTCATCCCATTGGGATACTTCATGCATTCATTGCAAGCAGACAGCCCATAGCACTCATCAGTGCACTTCTACTGCACAAATGCATCTCTGATCTCCCTGTGGTTGTTAATTCAAACTATAGCATCTCATGGCACTTGGTTTCCTGCATCCTCCCATCATCAGGATGGCAGATGACAAGTGTACCGCATACACTGAACATCCAGGCGCAACCTTGGCCATAGCTGCAGGAAGACACCAGGCACCACCACAACTGAGTGTGGAATAACCATAATATTCACCTTGGGGCACACATTCTCATTTCAGTCCCTGGAATCACTCAGTGCAATGCTATTTTCTCAGCCTCCCATGACTTCCTTCTGGCAGTTTCATCCGGCTTTGCCAGGTACATCGAACCATGGAATGGTTGGAGTTGGAAGGGACCTTAAAGCTCCCCCAGCTCCAACCTCTGCCACAGGCAGGGACAGCTTCCATAGAGCAGAGTGCTCCAAGCCCATGTCCAACCTGGACACTGCCTGGGATGGGGCAGGCACAGCTCCTCTGGGCAATCCCATTGCCATGTAGGGAGCTCCAAGCTCCCAATCTTGGCCAGTTTATGACCCACACTGATGCACCTTCAGCTCTGGACACAGCCGAGCTTTGCTCACCCCTCTCTATACATCCATTGGAAAGCAACATTCACAGCAGTAGCTGCTGCCTGAACATCAGAGGCTGTTGGTGCCTCCCAGGTCACAAGTGCTGCCCCTGTCCCACTACAGGAGGCACAACTTGATTGCTGCAGGGCCATTAAAACACAATAGGAGACAGCTGCGCCCAACTCTGCCTTCTTCCGGAGGAAATACTTGAAGACCATTCAAAACGCTGCATTTTGACTAAAAGAGGAAGCAAAAGGAACGCTTTGTTTCACTTTGCCTTCTGATGTCCCCAAGGAAAACAACAATAAAAGACTGGGCGCAGGAGAGGGAGAAGTCCAACGTTAAAAGGCAATAACCCTTTCTTTCAGCTTTCTGACCCCAAAGAGAATGAATACTTCAATCTAATAAACAGGGAACTGTTTTTGACAAAAATCAGTGCTAAATACTCAAGATCTCCAGCTAAAACCAACTGGAACACAGGGACTTCCTCATACACCCCAGCTCAATGCAGGTCAGTGCCAGGGAGGTGTTGGGACACCGGAAGGAATCTGCAGACAGAGTAACTGGAATGGATGGCAGCAGATGGAGCAGGGAAAGCCTCAGTGCCAGGAAGAGGGGAATTCATTCTCCACTCAGCAGCAGAACGAAGCAAGCTCGAGGTTACCGCCCTCGTCTTCCCTCATTAAGCGCCTTCACACTTTTCCCCCTAGGTGGGTTTAAGACCCCAAATCTCCCTCTTTCCCATAGCAAGACCTGTCTCTAGTCCCATTTAGAAGTGGTGAGTGCTCCATTCCTGGCAGTGTGCAAGGCCAAGTGGCACAGGGCCTTGGGCAATAGTCTAGTGTGAGCATCCCTGCTCGTGGCACAGCTTGGAACTGGATGATGTTCAGGTTCTTTCCAACCCAAACCATTATGGTTCTATGGTTTCTGAGATGCCACCGGCTGATCAGTCATAGAAAACCCCCCTCCACGTGTCAGGTTTGCTGTTACATTCAATGCCAAACCAGCAAACCAGGAGACTTCACCTGCACCCTGCAGCACGAGGGGCCCAGTTATTCAAAGAGATTCATGTAAGCATCCCTGTGGTACCTCACTGCCACATTCCAGGGATTACCCTATAGGACCATCTACTTCTAGCTATGCTAAACGCCAGCTACCCAAAGGGCTCCGACTCAAACTCAGCGTGGTTTTGTGCCCTTAGAGGTTGCAATTCATCTGCTTGAAACTGATGGGCCTCTTTAGGTGAGAGCACAAAGTGGAAGAAATGGAACAATTGTAAATGCTGCTTGAAGAGCCTCACCACAACCTTCCCATTGAATAAAGCAGACAGTTTCTTCTGCAGTAGTGGGATGGGTCCTCCTCCAACAGCTCTGTCTCCACGAAACAGAGTATTTTGTGTCCTGGCATCAACGCTTCATTTCCTTGTTGATACCTAACACTGTAGTTTAGCAGCAGAACAAGCATGAAGACAACAGCTCCATTCCTTGGTCTGCTTTCTGCCACTGCCATAGCATGACATGGATTTGAAGTTGCCAACAAAGCTCTCATCTGAACTCGTTATGTTGATTATTTCTCTTAGCACTTCTCAGATGGCATCATATGAACAACCCAGCCAGGTCTTGGAAGCTCCAACCCAGTGCTTTATTGCCAGCTCTGCTCAAGCACCACTGTTATTTAACTTGCCCATTGAAGCTTTACCCTGAATGTTCATTTCTGCAGATGGCATCTGTCCAGGCACCCCGTGTTAGGCTTTTTCCCCCCAAGACACCCAGAATGAGACTTTGGCTCTCTCCAGCTACTTCTGTAAAGGCCACTTGAAGCCGAACATTGCAAATGCAATTTCATGCATCTTCCCTGCACCAAAGTGCCCATGAGATGGTCCCTGGTGGGACCAGGACCATCTGATAACACTGTGCATCAACACCTACTGGGCTTAGACCTGGAGATCTCAAGTTTAAACCCTGCTCTTCTCTCTGCTGGTTGGCAATAAAGTATTGCATTCATCCAGGACCTGAACCCGCCTGTTCATCCCCTGTTTAAGTCAATGCACAGTGTCATGCAGACCATGACAAACCCCAGCTCCCCCTGTGAAAGAAGAGCACTCCAACGCTCAATGTGGATTGTGCCTGTCCCCAAACTGGCCGTGATTTGCAATCTAAGGGCTGTCTTCTTGGTGGACTTGGCAAGCTGCAAAGGTGGCCACACAAATGACATGGCTTGACTTGGCCACTGCTGCTGGAGAGAGGTGGCACAAGAACTGGGAACAGGAGGAGTTAATGCTGAGAGAGGGCATAAAAGAATCATAGGATCATCATAGAATGGTTTGGGTTGAAGGGTCCTTAAAGCCCCTCCAGCTCTAACCCCTGCCACGGGCAGGGACACCTTCTGCTAGAGCAGGTTAGAATCATAGAACAGTCAGGGTTGGAAAGGACCTTAAGATCATCCAGTTCCAACCCCCTGCCATAGGCAGGGACACCTCCCACTAAACCATGGCACCCAAGGCTCTGTCCAACCTGGCCTTGAACACCGCCACCGATGGAGCATTCACAACTTCCCTGGGCAATCCATTGCAGTGCATTACCACCCTCACAGGAAAGAACTTCTTCCTCAGATCCAATCTAAACTTCCTCTGTTTCAGTTTGAACCCGTTACCCCTTGTCCTATCACTGCAGTCCCTCATGAAGAGTCCCTCCCCAGCATCCCTATAGCCCCCTTCAGATCTCGGAAGGCTGCTCTGTGGTCTCCAAGCATCTTCTCATCTCCAGGCTGAACAGCCCCAATGTTCTCAGCCTATTGGAGCCTATTACTGCAAGCCCCTGAGTCCAACCTGGCCTTGAACACTGCAGGGATGGGGCAGCCACAGCTTCTCTGGGCACCCTGTGCCAGCTCCTCAGCACCCTCATAGGGAACAGCTTCTGCCCAAGAGCTCATCTAAACCACAGGCATCCTCACTCTCCTGGCAGCACATCTGCAGCCTGGCTTGGGTGACCCATTCCTGCAGTGCTAAAGGGAACTCCAGGCTGTGAGGAGCGAGGGGAGAAAACAAAGGAGAGCAAATGGGAGCTGCTGCAGGGCAGGCCACCGGGTGCAGGTGGCTTTTAGCAGCTCAGTCTTTGCCATCGGAGCGGTTTGATTTAAGCCCCACTTTCCCTCGCCTGCGTTTCAAGTCGGGTGCATGGGCTTTTACAGCAGCAGTAATGAACCCGGAGTTCAAACAGCACATGGTGAGATCAAATATTGCCAGCGAGGAATGCATCCCACAAACACAGCGCATGGCTTTCCCATTCATTAGCTTTGCCTTTACAGAGAGCTTTTACAAGCTGTTTATTTTCTGGTCCGGTGTTGGCAGACATGTGGTGGGAGGAGAAGCAATATCAGCACAGTGGGATGGAGTTTCCGAAGCGGTTTATAGGGGGGTCTCTGCTTTTTCAAAGGGGGATAATTGAATGTAGTACACACTGTACTTTTGATTTGTTTAACATGAAGCGTGAAATGGGCCCTGCTCGGATCCTGTCCATCACTTTAACTGCCCAGGCAGTCAGTTGGAAGCTCACAGGGATCGTCTTGGCTCCAGGGATGGGGAATTTGCTCAGCATCTTCCCTGCTAACACCCCAGCTCCAACCCAGGCCGTGCTGGGACCTCGCTGGCCCCATAGAACAAGCTGGGCTGAGGGGCCCAGATGTGGCTGCAGATGGTGCCATTGCGAAGAGGTGCCTTTGGGCACCCTGTGTTCAATGAGCATTGAATGTTCATGGTCACACTCCCAGCAGCAAGGCAGGGAGAAGGGATGAAGACTGAAGGTGGCTGAAGGGGTCTGAGCTTTCGGGGAGGTGCCACTGAACATCACTGAACAGACTGTCTGCTCTCCACACAGACACAATGATACTCCTCCGAATCTCCGCATGATGAGCAGGAAATGTAAGCAAGCAGATCTCCATCCCCTAACGCATCCCGAGAGAGAGTTTTCACCAGCATTACCCCTTGTATGCACCCAACTCCATCCCTGTTTCCTTCCCTCTGTGCAGCTCCCAGTCCACATCTGATCATCACATGCACTAACTTGTCTAAGGACACCACAGGCAACAGATGTAGGAATGAGGGGGTCAATATTACATCCAGCTTTACCTCCCCAGCTGAGCACACAGCTCTCTTTTAGACCAAGGGCATCTTCCCCTGAATCCCAAACCAAAGCTTTGCTTCACATCTCTGCGTCAATGGCACACTCCTGCATGTCCTCCTGCTTACACCGTCAGGCACTTTGGAAACACTTCCTTCATAGGACCATAGAATCATGGAACGGTTTGCATTGGGAAGAACCTTAAGATCATCCATGCCATAGGCAGGGACACCTTCCACTAGAGCAGCTTGCTCCAAGCCCCGTCCAACCTGGCCTTGAGCACTGCCAGGGATGGGGCATTTACCACTTGAACAGCCTGTTCCAGCACCTCACCACCCTCATAGTAAAGAGCTTCTTCCTTTCACCCTCTTTAGCCCTTCTGTGAAGCTATTATACAGCACAACGCTAGAGACCAGAGGTGCACATCCAACCATCCCCATATAGATGCCATCTCCACCTTTGGAGTAACCCTGTTGTTAAGTAGGCATCTTGGAAGTCCCATGCACCAGCACTCACCATCCTCCAGTTCAGAGGAGTCTTTCATTGGGGGGGGTCAGTCTCCAGTCTCCACCCAAAGCCACCCTTCATTATGACCCCACAAACAAGGCAGTCAAAAGGTGGACTTCTAAACCCACTTCCCCATCAATCCACACCTTTGTGTTTCAAACAACACAATGGGGACACTGTGCCTTGCCCAGCTCCAACAGCTGGGCAGGGCTTGGATCATGCAGCACATTTCACTCTATGAGAAGGCAGAAACCTCCCTCCAGGGGCACTCACCTTTTTGGCAATGTAACACATCTGCTCAGCAGGGAGGTAGTCAAAAGGGAAGATGAATCTCCAGTTGAAGTTGCCCTCTCCTCCCATTGACCTGTAGTGCACATCCGTCTTCTGCTTGTTTTCCTCATGGCCAACCAGCCAGCTGTAAGGTGCAAACGCATCGCGTGAAGAGCTAGAACCACACCAAAGCGTTTGGAGCTCGCTCAGCATCACAGAAGCCATTAGCAGGCAATGAAACGTTTCTTATCCCTGTTGATGATACCTCCAGGGTAACCTGGAGCCTATAGGAGACTTGAGAGGGGATACAATAGTCCCTGCAGTTTGGGAGGTGAACCAAAGCTGGTAAGAGCAGCCCAAAAAGCTCTGCAATGTCTTCTCCTCCTTCCCCTGGCTTTATGGATGCTCTTAAGACTCAACACTGCCTTCAGCCCTGGCTCAAAGGTGTCACTTACTCATCCATAAGCCCCCATCACCTCCTAATCTGCCCTGGTGGGAGCATCCTTCCCTTTTGCAGCCACCCCAACGAACTGCTCTTGTAGTTACCCTTGAGCCACGCTCAAGCACCAAAGAACCATCTTCCCAGCTCATTTCCCAAAGATCATTATTTGAAAGCCCTAAATAGGCAAGAAGTTGTTCCCTAGGGAAGCCCAGAGTGGCCAGAGGCTGACATGGCCATGGGGTCCCCAGCCACAGGGATGATGAGAAACTGAACATGGGGCGACTGCAGTGTGCGCTCGCAGCCCAGAAACCAACCACGTCCTGGGCTGCATCCAAAGCAGCGTGAGCAGCAGTCATGGAGGTGATGCTGCCCCTCTGCTATGCTCTATGAAACCTCACTTGGAGCACTGTGTGCAGTTCTGGGGTCCTCAACATCCAAAGGACATGGAACCGTTGGAACAAGTGCAGAGGAGGCCACGAGGATGATCATGGGATGGAGCACCTCCGGTATGGATATAGGTTGAGAGAGTTGGGGATGTTGAGCCTGGAGAAGAGAAGGCTGCATGGAGACCTCATAGCAGCTTCCAATATCTGA
>JASSUY010041743.1:0-13036 GCA_032466535.1 Forpus xanthops
AACTACGCAAGTAAGAATATTTTAGACTAGATCCCTAATAAACCAGTTTCTGTTAAAAAAAAAAATACACCAACAGTCTTACAAGATAATTTAATGATTGTATACCAATTTGAATTTATCAAAATTCAGAGTCAAAATTGAGGTAAAGGGAGATTAAGACTTCAGAAAGATGCAATTGAGGCAGGCCTAGAAACTCGGTCTCTGGTATTTTAATTGCAATAAGATAAAGAGATCTAAAATTCTGGATACTATTATTCACAAGAAGCTCATGTAATTTTTTAAATAACCATCTATTGTTGACATGCAAATGCTCAGCTGAAAAGCATTATGCATCATAAATAGTAGAGATGGAAGGGAAAAACTTAAGAAAACCGTTTCAATAAAATATGTAGCTCTTACATTTTTGGAAGCTTTCCTATTGCCTCCCCCAGGTACCTTACAGGGAGGACTAAGGCAGCCAGGCAAGGCTCCATAGGCTTCCTGTGGAGTCATTTTACAGAGTGATACAAGCAGAAGCTCCTGGAAGAAACTAATTTTCTAACTTGCCATAAAGAGCATAGCTTTAGCCTTGTAAAACAGAAATTAAAATACAGACTGTAACAGAATAGGGTCAGCCTTCACATCGCATGGGCAAGCATAGAATCATAGAATAGTTAAGGTTGGAAATGACCTTAAGATCATCTAGTTCCAACCCCCCTGCCATGGGCAGGGACACCTCCCACTAATCCATGTCACTCAAGGCTATGTCCAGCCTGCCCTTGAGCACCACCAGAGACGAAGCATTCACAGCTTCCCTGAGCAACCCATTCCAGTGCCTCACCACACTCACAGTAAAGAACTTATTCCTTATAGCCAATCTAGACTTCCCCTGTTTAAGTTTGAACCCATTATTCCTTATCCTATCACTACAGTCACTCACGAACAGTCCCTCCCTAGCATCCCTATAGCCTCCCTTCAGGTACTGGAAGGCTGCTATGAGGTCTCCACGCATTTGACCACTCCAAATTAAACTAAATATAAAAAAACCCCATAAATAAGATTGCAACTTATTTTTAACTTATACTAAAATTTTAAGTTGATTTCAGTAAATGGAATATATAGCAGACTTTGTAAGCACAACATACTTCTTTCCATCATACACACAGCTAAGTCTTTGCCCGTGAAAAGCAAAGTAACTTTTCCATTTTGGAGTCTGTGGACTCCACAATTGCAGAGGGTGGATTCAGTGGTTTGACAGGAAGATGTCAAGAACTGATTCTAAATTTTCATTTTATTGTATCAGATACAGCTGGTTTATGTCTTTAGCTCCTGTAGCAAATGAAGAAGGAAATCTGTGACAATTTCAAATTACTACAGCATAATATTCAGGTTGCAAATATGGATGGAAAGATTCAAACTCAACTATGCAAATTCTTTTTCCCCTCACATTAGTATAATTGATGAAATAACAAAACAAACTTTATTGCAACAGTCCAGAAAATGTGAATCTGTTCTTTAAAAACTCACAGTTCTCCTTGGGGAAAGGTGCTGCTACAGAGATCTGTGCCACCCCAGGCAACATTCTAGTCAGGTTTATTTCTACATTTACTCCATTCTTCTGATAATATTTTTCTTAAATTAATTTGCATCTCATTGACACCAGTGGCTGCTGTCATGGTGACATTAGCTGTGTCCTTAAGTACCCTTTGCAAACCACAAAGCATTTAATCTAGAAATCTGAATTAAAATAGTAGCAATAATAGTGAACACTAGGAAACATTTCTGACACTTTAGTCTGGTAGGAATGAGTTTGAGATAACATCTACTGTTTGAAACTGGAAAACTTTTATGCAGGCCACCATGAAGAATTGCAAGTAATGTAAAAAGCAACAGTTTCATAAAAGTGAGATAAGGAATTCATGCATCTAAATGTTTCCTTCATTCCTTTTTCAGTGACACATAAGCAAAATGTTTCAATGTGACTGAAATGCAGTCTGAAATTACCTGTGAAAAGAAACTGACACAAATTAATCACATGTACTCCATTTTTAGCCCCTTATCAGTCAACACAAAACCAGGAAAGATGGATTAGTGTGGGATTTCTCAGTCAGACCTATTACCATTAATTTCTCACAATTAAATTCAGGTGCTTCCTATTTCCAAGCCCTAGGAAATCTTTCTGGGAAAGCAAAGGAAAAGACGGTGCTTTTCATCAGCCATCTGAATCCTGATGACTTGAGGCAGCAAAGAAAGCTGCAACAGCTGAACTTGTGTGCAAAAAGCATCTTCAGTGTCAGTGCATCCATCATGAATAAAGCAACTTACTGAAAGGGAGCTAGTGCTGGTCAAAGATGCTAAACTGTAAGCCCTTAAATCCTCAAACCTGTATAGGCAGAGCAAGCCAAACAGATCCACACTGCCTCACCTCAGCTGATCCAAAAATAAGAGCGGAGATCATGCTTTACTGCCACAACTAAAAGCAGTTTAATATATGTTAACAAAGATCAGGTTTTCAGAATTCAGTACCAGCAGGAACAAAATGAGACTACTCAAAGGTCCTAAGAACGTAGATGTCATGGAAGTAGCTGAAGTTCAGCACCTTTCTATGATCCTCTAAGGTGCCACCTGAAGGTTTGGGTGGCCAAATGCAATTAGCAATTCATCCCCTTGTGCCTTTTCCAATATTCTGCCCTTCATAAGCTCATGTTTACATGCAAATATAGTTGACACTTAGCATCAGTCAGATAGTGGTGTGTTTTAAGCCTTAACTGCACTGTTTGAACTGCTGACCTGGAGAGAAAAGGTTTTATATATCATTCCCAATCCCTTAAGTCCTCCTGTCACTGCAAAGCAAATACTTGGGTTTTATGGATGGATTCAGTTTCAAGTCTGTTGTTTTTCTAATGTCTTGTTAAAATTGCAAAAGTGGCTTTCAGGGAAAGTTTGTAAATACAGGCACATTTTTCACTGCAGATTGTTACCAACACAGGCAGCCTTTTGTAAAAGAGTGCATGATTAGATATAAGTGATAAAATCCTGCATGCAGGAGCGTTGTTTGTAGAAGTGTCCTGTAAACTCAGAGAAATAATCCCACAAGCAACAGCGGATCATATCTTTTCCCTTTTGCCAAACATTTTACAGTTGCTGGTAAGAACTTACTTAACCAAAGCGGTACAAGGTCACTCCTTCAGATTTACAGAGTACGTCCTCTTTTACAGTGCACACAGAGCAATTGTTGCAGTCACATAGCTCTCAAACTTCCTTGAAGGAACTCCTTGGTTTACTCCTTTCTATGCTTACATCTTTTCTTATTTTCACTCACTATTAAGTCTCACTGGAATTTTATCTTTTTATATTCATATAATTCTTTTTATATTTTATTCTTTTAAATATTTAATAGCACAAACAGAAATATATTCTTGAACATAATTCTTACGAGTACACATTTAAAAGATGGTAAATGACCACTAAACAAAAGACAAGGTGATACATGGAAACTAGCAGGATCAAAGCTATTAAAAAATATAACATGGTATATCTTGCTAACGATATGAAATATGCACATAGGTATTAGCAACTATGATTAGAAAAAAAGAAATGCTCAATAGAGCAGCTGAGAATACATATAAAACTAAACTAGTTCTCAAATATAATATTAATTTGGTTAAATTTTATGTTTTTAAACTTGAAACATTTTCTATAGATGGATAAGTTTAGCATTTCTGGTACTGCTGACTTGCAGTTTCTGTTTCTTTATCATAACTCAGAGACTAGTTGCTGAATCATTTGAACAGTTACGACATTAACTGGGATTGCATGAACTACCAAAGGAAGACTGGCTTTGAGGACTTCCAAGACCTTTTGCAAAATTTACTTACAGCTTCTAACCATATGAATTGCATGCTGATATTACTAAAGTGTCAACACAATGAAGCAATGGCAGCTCAGAATGCTGTGTTGGCACAGAGTACTTCAGACATTTGATTTGTGCTTTAGTAAAACAGTTACTGAGGCACTATGGATGATAAAACAGGCCCCACACTACCACTTAATAGAAACCAGACTTATTAAAAAACAACAACAACAAAAAAGCAGCTGGATGATGTCAAATGAAAAAAGGCAATGAGAAGTCAACAAGTACAAATTGGTTAATCACAAGAATAAGCAGCATAGCTAGGAATGCTAGACTTTAAGCTGAATTCTGTAGTCAGAATTCAGTCAATGCATCTCCATCCATTAAAGCCAATGGGAGTTTTATTGCCAGCGAATCTGTCCATTAAAGTTTTGTAATGATACTCTTCCTTAGCCTCTGTAGACAGTGAAACTCTCCAGTTGCTTCAAAATTTCAAAACATTTTTTCAAGCTCAGCAATATTATTTTTCTTTTATTTTTTTTTTTCCAAGAGCATAGGCTCATAGGGCTGAGCTGAAAATGAAAGAACTTCTGCAAATTGTTCCAAATCGTATTTTACCCCTTTTAAAGTTTTGCTGCATTTTTTCTCTGTTCTCTTTTTTTCCATGAGGTTTCCAAAACCCTGGACACAAACAGTTTCCTAAAAGGAAAGAGGTAATGGTACCTGACAGCAGCAGAAGAAATAAAAATAAAACCAAACCCATAGAAGATACTTATTCATTTAGCCTCGAACATATATAAAATCTACAAGTTATCTATAAAGTGAAAATAAGGTATTGTACAAATTCATGGATCAACAATTCTCAGACTTCAAAAAGAACTCCTGAAAGTCATCGTACAGACACATTTTTCTAAAATACAGTTAAAGAAAAATCTGACAAACTAATAAAACAAGACTGAAAAATGCCTTTTATTTCCAATCAGTCCTAGAATCACCTTCATAAGAAAGTAGGCAGAAACATTAGAAAAATCTCTGCAGTTTATGAGCATCCTACCTTTCTTTTGCGCAGTTTCACTTGACTGTCTGAATATTCTTGTGTGGTCAAATGATTCCTTACATGTAAACACTGAATATCTTCTGCTGAACTGACATTTGAAAGGCATTTGTTTTCAGGGGCCACTTGAGGTTCTGTGAAACCACTTTCATCCAGACCATTTTCCACTGCTGGGATGTGAGAGCAAGGAGAAGATTGCATAAGGCAGTCGCTGGATTCCACTGCTGAACACAGTTGTCTGTCACTGCCGATGCATGATCCAGAAGAAATCCCACTCTCTACCACATCACACTCAGACTTTCCAAGCCCATCTTTAAAAGCATCAGGTTTCCAGCACTGTTGTGCAATCACAGCAGTATGAAGTAGCTGCTTCCCAGGCATAATAATTTCTTTCACATTTGGAGAATTAGAGAGATTTTTTTCCTCTACATCTACTACTTCAATTAAGCCTTCAGAATTACAAAGATCCAGGCTTTGGCCAATACTGCCACAAACGCTATCATCTTCTATCTCCTCTTTAACAACTGTGTCACAGCCAGGATCCTTACTTGTATCTCCAGATATTCCATGTGCTTCAGCTGCCTTGTTACACTCTGTTATTGGTAACACCTGTATTAAGGAGCCTGCTCCATTTAAACTCTCCTCTTCATGTTTTGATATCCCTCCTACAGCAGTAATGTGGTAATTAACACTATCCAGGTTTAGCGCTGAATAGTCATCACTGTCATCAGACACATGGACTAGAGTTTCTGTGCTGGCCTCCAGAAAACACTCCTCATCCTCATGGTTATCATTTTCGTCCACCTCCTTTGAAACATTTCCCAGCTGCTTTGCAGGGAAGCCAATCAGCTCTCCACTATAACAGCACTCTGGAAATGAAGCGCATTTTTCTTTTCGGTCCACGCTCAAAACCTCATCTTGTTCCATACTTGTCTGCAAGTTAGCAGCTACAAGTCCATGATGACATGCTGTATTATACTCCACAGACTCCAAAGCCAATCCCATCCACTGGGTCACATGCTCTTCCCAGCTTTTCTTTCTGATTGCTAGAGACATGTCATAACAGTTCAGCAGCAGGCGGCAATGTACTTTCCACAGAGGACCAGAGGAGATGTCATGGCTGCTGTGCACTGCTCTGGAGGGAAGGAGGGTTTCATCATTTTAACATCTGCAAGAAATAAATAAAAAAAAAAAAAAAAAGGGACAAGTTATTGAATCGACTCCAAATAAAAAATAAATAAATAAAAAAAAGTAAAAATAAAAAAAATCAACAAAAATAAAAGGAAGAGGAAGGAACAGTTTAAACAAAAGCGTAAAAGGATGATAAGACTTCAGGCCAGGCATTTACAAGACTTTTTTGTTTAAAGTTTTAATACTTTTCATGCAAAACTCATGAAAACATTCATAATTCAGAATAACTTTTTTTCATGATTACTCTCCAATATCAAGTAAACAAAATTGGTATAAACAAACATGTGGACAGGGAAGTAGCTCCACAGCCAAGATTTGACAAAAAGTCTTCACTATGTCTATCATAAGGTACTTATTTCCATGGGTATAAATGACATTATGCCTTGTGTTTGGTTTGCACACAAAGTTATTCTGTTTTTCTTCCCCATCCAGAGATACCCATGGAGTGATGAATTCTGGCTGTTTCTCAGAGAGGTAGAGCAGAACTTGAGGGTTATTCTGAGTTTACCAAAGTTATGAACCCCTTGTCCTTATGAGTAGCTTTGGCATATTCAGTCACTCTCATTTTTATTGTCACTGTTTCTTCAGGACAGTTGCAATTACAAGTTTTATGTTAAACTGCAGGGAAATCAGTTGTGTGGTAAAAAAAAAAAAATCAACCCTAGAAAAATGAATTTAAGCTTTTGGAATATTCCTTATCTTAAATATACAATAAAACCTGAAAAAAAAAAAAAAAAAACAAAAAAAAAAAAAAACAAACTACCAAACCTTAATTAATATATTGAGGATTACTAATGTAAGGAAATGAAGAAACTCTTATTTAGGATAGGGCTCTGCAGAAGGGTAGTTTGTGAGCCTGCATGGTCAGTTGTGACTGTGCAGCTCACCTGTATTCCTGGGTTCTGGCAGAGCCTCCTGTCCCTGATCAATTAACTAGGTTGGTATTTTTCATGTACCAGCCTTCCGGATGATGGCGTTTGAGATACATTTTGACACTGCATGTGCAAATTAGCACAAAGAAAATATGTCATATTAATTTATGCTTTATAAAACAAAATTAACAAGTTAATTATCAAATAACAAAACAAAGCTTCTGCTCCATAAAATATTAGAAGTTCAAGAACAGACACTTCTACTTTACATTCTCTACGTGAGAACTGTCAGCACTTGGCATGTATCTGCTTATTGATTTCATCAAGAAAGAGGATTAAGTACTGAGTTTGTTCTGGGTCATTTCAGTCCACTGAGGCAAATTCTGATTGCCCATGAGGCCACAAAGCTGTCCTGACAAATCACAAGGCTGAAGACGTAAAAGCATTTGCCTTGAAGGAAATGCAGAATTATGCCTGTGCAACTGAACATCTGTAAATTATGTCTCAACAAACTAGCAGGATAGAGTTGTACATGATCCTAGATCTTTAACCTCCTTTGAGGATAGCATGCTTCATTTCAAGTTCACATTTTCCACCTCTGTGGAAACTGTGCTTAAAAAGAAAATATATTCATGGAGTAAGAGAATTCCATGCACAAGTCATTAGTGTGTGGGAGGCTGAGGAAAACGGAAAATAACATGCAGAGTCAGGTCAAAAAAATTATCTGCTTTTAGAGGCAAAATTTGGTAGTAAGAAGTTAATGCAACTTTAAGATCCCCCTGTCTTTCCTTAACAAACATGAAAATAAGCCTAAATATTAAAATGTAAAGCCAAATTATTGTATAAATTTGCAGCATATTTGCATTCTTATACTGACTTAATTTCTTATTTATATTCTCTTACTATTTCTACGTGTGCATGGTCCAAAATTACCAGACTGCAAATCAATAATGGTAATACTTTCAACTTCTGCACCTTTTCCTGATGGACCCTAAAGCTCCAATGTAAAACTAACCAAATTAATTTTACAACATCATGGTGTTTTGTTTTGGTCTCTGAAAGGTTTACTGTACTGCCCTCCATTAGCACTGCTTGTAGTCGCACCGGGGTGCAACTCATTTGCATCTTCCTTCTCTCTTCCCCGACTAGAACAATAGCTCCATTGACTTTACAGAAGATTAAACATGGCTACTACTGCCATACAGGGGAATTTCAAATGCAAATCAGTGAAAGACATAAGTAAAGTTAACGGTAAAAAGCTAAAAAATCCAGCTTCCCAGTGGCATACGTGTGTCCATCTACCTAAGATTCAGGCTGCTTACAATGTGCAGAAGGTAGGCATTCAAAGAGTTAATGGGTGTGTATTAATCTTACTGCTGCTAAATGGAGTTACACGTGGGCAGAAAGGGAAGAACAGATCTCTTACTGTTTTTCATTTTTTGGATGTGGAGTGTTACATTTCATGGGGGATGAAAAACAAATAAATTTTACTTCAGGAACCCTTCTGTTTTACTTGTGCTATCACTAGTTCGGGCTTCCTCATAGAATGCAGAAAAAATTATTAAACGGGAGAATATCAAATACTTTGCTTGAAATGAAAGACAAGTAAATATATGACAAGGGCACTTTCATTGTCCTCTAAAATATGAACTTACATTAGCACTGAGAATGAAAAATTTACCTTCCATTTGCCCCCTCTCCATGCAGCTTCTGCTACCAAACCCTGAATTCCCATGGTGCATGAAGGAGCCCATAGTTTGGCAGAAGCTCACTTTTCATCTTCTCCCCCTCCACTCCTCAAAATCTGCAGTATCTGCCACCTTAGAAATTATTTTCCTGCTATAATCGCTTGACTCTTACAGGCCAGCAAAAAAACTTCTTTCTCTTTTCTACCTCTGTATTCAGGATAACCTATTTCCTTTGCACTCATACGCAGGCAAATGTGCTTTGGAGGATTCAATACCCCAGACCTGAATGAGATTCATAATTGTGCTCCTTTCTCTGCCAGAGAACCAAGTGTGTTACCACTTCTCCCACCTTGATTGTTGCTTTTCTGTTGCTGTTAACTTTTTTGTTAACATGCAACATCTATTGGCTTCTGAGAAATACCCCTCTCAGGTCCATTTGTATTCTTCGTAGTGTTTACAGAAGATGTAATTTTAGATGGATTTTGTAATAATTTACTGGTTGTCTCCTTTTACTGTAAAATATAATGGAAATGAAAAATAAGGCAAAGCTTTTATGCTTGCTTATTTTTGGAAGGTTTGCATCAAGTCTCATGGAACTGATAAAGCACAAAGCGATGTCTAAGTGATGAACTGGTAGGCTCTCCTATACTTACACTAACATTTTCCTTCAAGAAGGATTCCTGTGACTTTTTTTTGAGAAACACAAACTGTTTCTAGAAGGCTTTCAGAATTCAGACAGAATTTCTTTATTTCATGAAATTCCATTCAGGTTTGGTTGTGCTGCACATTTTTCAAAATGCAGCTTACCTTCTCTCAATTCTCTCCTTAAGGAAACATGAGCACCTACAAGTGTCTTTAAGTAGAACAGCCCCTATATCTACAACTGACATCCCATGAAAGCTGTGCAAGCTGCAGCAGGAAGACCTATGAGCTGGAGCTAAACTAAGAATGGAAAGGGAAGGAATGCCTGTGTCAGTGACTACCTGGATCTGTCATCAGAGATCCAGCTTCCCTTCTGGGTCACAGGACAGGACAAAACCCCTGGCAGTTACTAGAGTAGGGAGGCAGAGGCATAAAATCTGCCCCTCCATCTCTTTCCTCAGCCTTCCAGGACAGAGAAGCAGATCCCACTTTGGTTTTTCCAGGGTGGAAGAAAAGTGTAAGGAGAGAAATGTAAAGCCATCCAGCAGCAGCAGCCACCACATGGGATGGGGCAGTGAAACCTGTACCATTAGGATGGAAGGGCTGTGACAAAAGCAGGCATAAATAAGATAACAGCAAGCAGGATGACACCTTGGTGGTATCTTCAACTGGCTTAGCCAAAGACAGCCACTGACCTAGTGCAACATCTTTTCTGTCCCCACCAGATCCACCATACTAACAATTCATTTCACCATGCATGACCTCTGCATTGAAACAAATAGAAAAGCCTGGGGAGAGAAAAAGAATCACAAAGAGTACATGGGAGGCTTCTAAGTAGGGATGGTAGGGAGCTTCAGAGAGAGTAACCCAGGCAGAACGGTCCCTACTGCCCTGCCAGTGAAATTCAGATTTTTCTAATGCTTTACATGGGATGCAGATCATTTGTGGGGGAAAAATAAGGCAAAGCATTGCTGAAGAACTTACACAGAGATGAAAGACTGTTTCAATACATTTTTTACATATCAGGCATACGTAAGCAACGGAGATCAAGCAGAAATATTTATTCTGTTATCATTATTTTATCCTCTTTTGTCTGTGACCCCAGTCAGCAAACTTTGTTTAAGGAAGCCTGAGTGAACAGGATCTGTTTCCTATAAACTCATCTCATCTTCCTGGTCTGGCTTACATTCAGCTCTTTCAGTAACTCCATGCCAGCTCTGAGACAGGATGTTGTTTACAAATAATTTGAGAAAAACCATAAGTCTTCACTCACTCAGCTAGTTATTTTAAAATATTCTCTGTTTTAGAAATTACAATCCTTCATTATTTCCTGTACATATACCTCTCTTTGGGTTTTACTGAAGTGGAGGCTCACCTTATCTGCAGTTTCTATATAAACTGCCTTTGTAGCACATAGGTATCAATCATTCTAAACCCTGATGCCCTAGAATAGCAATATAAGGAGTTTTTATTGCAGGGTATTAATTTAGTGAATACCAGGTGCATTTTCCCTAAATTTCTTTTATGTATAAAAGATAATCACGTAGGATTTAAATATTAA
This sequence comes from Forpus xanthops, assembly GCA_032466535.1. Lineage (NCBI taxonomy): Eukaryota > Metazoa > Chordata > Aves > Psittaciformes > Psittacidae > Forpus > Forpus xanthops. Next base: position 10,841 of record JASSUY010041743.1, read on the forward strand.
AAGCAGTTTGAACTAGTAACCATTTTGAAAATATTTGCAACTTTATGGTAAAAATCAGAAAAGATGTAGCATTTTCAAGACAAGTATGTCTTCAGAATGAAACTATAAACCAATTGAAATCTTTCGTATCAATTTTAATAGTAAGGTTTGCAATGTGATGCACTTACATGTTACAAATGTGAACACAGGCCAGTAATACAGCTGCTTCTGATTTTTGCTGTGATAAACACAAACATAGCCCAATAGTGCCTTTCTACATAGTGGTTGCCATTTTCTCTGAGGAGATCTCTTTTTGGTTTCAGCCACAAATTAGTGGACAGAAATAGAAGTACCGTCTTTGTATAGCAGAGAAAGGCTGTAAATAATTAAGATATGACTGAAATCCATAGCCCAAGTCACATTGGCTCCAACAGAAGAGCTGGGCTTCTGTAAAAGTATGCGATGCATACTTGATAATCTACTTTTTCAAGAAAAGTTAAGGAAGTCTTGCCTACACTAAGACAAACAAGTATATTAAAACTTGATGACTCAGGTATATTATATATATGGTTTTGCTAAAATATAACCCCAAACTTAGACTCAAATCAGTGCAATCCATATAACTATAGAAACAGTGAAGCTTTGTAGACACTACTCACCTAATACTTTTCTCTTCTACTTCACTCTACAGACCTTTTGAGGCAAAAATATGCCAAAATGAACGACAAAAATTAAAAATCCTAATCTCCTTGTTTCCTTACACCTTGTTTGCTGTTGTTCTAAGAGAGTAGATTTGCTGAAAATCTAATAAAGAATGAAAATGAAGAAAAAAAGAAAAACAAACCACAAAGGAAAAAGAAAAAAGAAAACAGAAAACCAAAAGTGAGAATATATGAGGGGTTAATTTGGTTTGTGGGATTTTGAGAGATGTTTTTTTCTTGTTTGCATGTTTGGTTCATTGTTTTTTTCTAAAGTTAGTTATTGATACGGAGTGTCCCTAATTGCAGTGGAGAGCTAGGAGATAACATTATGGACTAAATTCCCTGTCAATAAGTATAATGACATGCAGACATAAAACTGTCAAACTATAAATACATAATAAAACCCCCTACAATATCTCCCACTAACCAGGAAAAAAAAAAAGCCAGCTGTGAACTAGGAATCACTGTGGCTGGTAAAAAAAAGGGACAGGATTTTTTGTTTGTTTTGCTATGCATGTAGAGAAATAGAAGTCACAATGTATACTAAATATAAATTATACACTGCAAAAAAGAAAAACCACACAAGATGCTAATCAAGCTGTGTACCAGAAGTCATTCTTCTGACTTGATAAGTATTTCCTCTTTCCTGTAGGGATCAGTTTCATTATTCCATTAATTTAGCTATTTTCTTTTCTCCTTTATAGATTCTGACATATGTCAGATATTCTCACTATAGTCTACTATCAGTGAAAATGCTTAGTACTCTTAGGGTTTAACATTCTTTCTTTGAAGCACACTTAATATTACAGAAATTGTGATACTGTCCAGCAATATTATAAGATCTCAATATGTCAAACAACCTAAACTATAAAGTTAATTTGGAAAGTTACTCTTTCAGAGACATCCAAAATCTTGCTTGTTTTGTGAAAATATTATTGGTTCATGAGATATGAGCCTAATCTTTGTCAATATGCCTTAATTTACTGTTAAAAAATATAAACCAGCAGGGAGTTGCTTTACATTCTATTCCACCTCAAGAAGTAGCTGCATTACCAATGCTTCTTATCATACAAAGAAGGGTTTCTACTTGTAGTCACCACATGATTACAGAGGGTTTTAGCTTGGTTGCATTTGTGTTTCTTTCATTTCCAGTGCTGAGCCTCAGATCAGCTAAGCCACTTCCTCAAGGATGAGAAAGGGGAAATGACAGGATCCAAACTGATGCACAGTTATCCAGGCTTACTTCAGATCTATCTTATTTACACACAATTTAACTATCAAATAAAAAAAAATATTTGAAAGTTTAAAATACAAAACTTTAATTTTGTATTATTTTGCATTGATGAATAGTCAATAAAATAAATACTATCATTTCATATGTTTCTGTTATAGGTTCAGGAGCAGCAGCCATTTTTCCCCTTTAAGGAGTAGCTGATGTAGCACTGTGTTTTGGATTTTCGGCTTGGGAACAGTGCTGATAACACCAGTGTTCATAGTTATGGCTTAGAATGTTTAG
>JASSUY010041745.1:0-18798 GCA_032466535.1 Forpus xanthops
ACCGGGCCGCGGGAGGCGCTGCCTGCCTGACCGGCGGGCGGGACGCACCGCGCTGCCCTCGCCGCCGGCCCCCTCCTGCCTTCCTTCCTTCCCTCCCGCCACCATGTTCAAGAAGCTGAAGCAGAAGATCAGCGAGGAGCAGGAGCAGGCGTCGCCGCGCGGGGGCAGGGGACGAGCCGCCCCGCTGCCGTCGCAGGTACCGCCGAGTGGCCGCGGTGGCGCGGGCCTGACCGTAGGGTCGCTGCGTGGAGGGTCTGGAACGGAGCTCTGGATGGCTCGTAGTGCTCGGTAGGGCTGGGCAGAGCTTCGCCCGCGAAGGCCTCGGCGCACCGGTGCAGTCGGCAGGAGGGTCTTGGAGCGTAGGCATTGGCTTCCGTGTGTGGCGGCCGGCCGAGGGCTGTGGGGTGACCCGGCTCTGTCAGCGCCGGGCAGCTTCGCTGTAACTTGGAAGTGTAACTATGTCGTTAGGGGAGCGCCTCTCCAGGGGCTGCCCAGGGTGTTCTTTTCAGCAGCTCTGATAAGGCTAAAGGCTGGCTCCTGGAGGACTGTAAAAAACACTTCTTGAACGTCAAACGGAGTGAAATAGACGTGGCACTCTTCGCCAGCATTTAAAGAGTCACAGAATGGTTCGGGTTGAAAGGGACCTTAAAGCTCATCCAATCCCGACAGCCTGCCGCGGGCAGGGACACCTTTCACTAGAGCAGGTTGCTCCAAGCCCCATCCAACCTGGCCTTGAACACTGCTTCTCTGGGCAACCTGTGTTAGGAGTTTCGTCCTAATGTCTAATCTCAGTCTCTTCTCTTTCAGGTCAAAGCCATTCCCCCTTGTCCTGTCCCTACAGGCCCTTGTTAAAGTCCCTCCTTAGGTTTCTTCTAGGGTTCTTTTAGGTATTGGAAGACTGTTATAAGGTCTCCCTGGAGCTTTCTCTTCTCCAGGCTAAACAAGCCCAATTCCCTCAGCCTGTATGAGGCTTTCCTGTGCACTGGATAATGATCTGACAATACGATGGTTAATTATCTTTTTATCTCATCTGTATGTTTGTTGTTTCAGTTCCTGTAAATTCTTTGTCTTTCCATCATCTAGAGGGCTAATCTGTATACCTGATTCTTACTTATTTTTTAACTGTAAAAATCTGACAGTAAAACTGAGAGTGAGGCTTTAGAGTTTTTAGTAATAATTTAACTGGACATTTTTCTCATATGTACTTTCACAAAACTGTGATTAGCGTTGAATTCTAGAAACTACTGGTTTTAAATCATAACAATGCATATCAGATATGACACGGGTGCAGAGTGCCTATGAAGTGACAGTGGCCAAAAAACTGTTGTGATGCTTTCATGTGTGTGTTGAAGCAGTGTAAGTGCTCTCTGCCAGTTCAGATTTGTGTAGAAGGACTTTCACAAGTTAACTTTGTATTGGTAAACTCTGTGCTGAAAAAGGTGATACCTGCTTGTGTTTCTTTGGCTTTTTGCTGGATTAAGTATCCTTCTCATCTTGGAGTCTAAAGGAATAAAACTGGTACAAGCTCTGTATCATGTGTTATGCTAAGGCAGATAATTTGGTTAATTCGGTTGCTTGGGCTTGATCTAGATGTAATTTGAACCACGGGGAGATCTGACACTGCATAGTCGCAGTATTAGACCATGGTTTCAAAACTGCTGATGTGGAGCTATGTAGTATTTATTTAAATGACTCGTTTGTCAAACAAGGACAGTATTTTTGGAAATGGATCTACTGTACAGCTTTATGTAGCTCACTGAGTTTTATTTTAAGCTTTTTCATAGTTATTAACCCTGAGTCTTCACTGGTTAGTGAAGTATATTTTTGCCAGTGAAATGGCATATGTAGTGAACTTTGAGTACAGTGTTAAGAGATAGAGCTGCAGAACTTATTATTTTCAGTGAGCAGCAGCTAAATTCAATGAGCAGCATGCAATACTGTGACCCACTTAGTTCAGAATATTCGGTGCATGCGTTAAGGGATTGGTACTTGCTGAAAATCAGCCCTGTGAATAAATTTAGGCCGGAGTGAACATGTGCACCCAAAAGTGTAATATATTGCAGTCTTGATTTGGTTGTGAACAAGAACATGGATAAGTTTTGTGAGACCTAATGCAAGAGCTTACAGTAAACAGTACTTTTACCTAGTCTGCTGTACTGTGGACAGAGTAGATCATGGAACTCAAGGGTTGACATGAATCAGAAAATGAGAACATTTTCAACATGTGAAATAGTTGTCTTACAGTATTGCTTATTCTTCAGTTGCTCTCAAGGAGCACCAGCAGGAAATTTGAGTTAAATTTGATTTTTAAAATTAAAATAGGCAGCTCTGCGCACCCCTCATGTCTCATTTGAAAACAGAATCTGTAAATTGGGAAGGAGCAAGAAGGTTTTGAGGCCTGTAAAATGTGCTGGAGTCTTGAAGAGAGGGTGTAATTTACTTTTCTTACGTTGCTTTTAGTAGTTTGGATCCTTAAAATGCATTACACTCATTGGGTACTCTTCATGTAGGTTATAATCTACTTTCTATCAAGACATTTTGAACCCAAATTTTGCAAACATATCGCATTTCTTAGTTGCATGAGGCTTTTGTTTGCATTCATTTTTGCAATTTTCTATACCCTGTTGTAGGGAACCTTCACTCACCATGGCCTCTCTGCTCTATTCCTACCTTCTACTTTGAGATTAGTACTTGTCATTTGTACTCTATCTGGTTTGTTGTGCCCGAGATTAATTTTGCTGACCTAAGACTGCTTAAATCCAGAGGCAGAACTTCTAAAGTGTAACACTTTTTCTGAGGAAGCCTTTGTAGCCTTCCGCTTTCCACCTGCATGCTTAGCTGACTGGTGATGTCTGTCAGATTTAGAGTACCTGTGCTCTGCCCCTTACAGGCTGAACAACATATCAGTATCTAACTTCTGGCAAGGAAAAATGCTATTGCAATTCCATGTGTCTCCTGGACTGATACTTGTTGAAAAGGGTCACCTGCGGATGAAGAAAAGTCAGACACAGTCAGTGTAGTTTTGCATCAGTCTTTAATAATACTGACAGACCTTGGGGTCTCCTGAGTTGGAGGACCGTGAGTGCAGGAATAGTGACTTCCCATTTGTGGACACTGGAATTGTAAGGTGCCAGCTGTACTGGCTGAATGTTCAGAACTCCATGGGACCTGATGGGATTCATCAGAGTACTGAAGAAACTAGCAGATATTACAGCAGGACTCCTCTCAGTTCTTTTAGGGGGTCTGTGGAGGTCCCTGCTGACTGCAAGCTAGCCAGTGTTATTCCAAATTACAAGAAGGGTGTAAGGGAAGACACAGGAAGCAGCAGACTTGTTAGTCTAACCTCAGTTCCTGGAAAAATTACAGAGAAGGTCATACTGGTGCTGTTGAAAGGCATTCAAAGAACAATGCCAGCATCATGCACTGTCAGCATGAGTTCACAAAGTCCTGTTTAATTAATTTTGTATCCTTCTGTGATAAGGTCATCTATCTACTGGACGAAGGGGAGGTGGTGGATGTGGTTCTTCTGGGATTTAGTAAGGGTTTTGATGCTCTCCCTCCCAGCATACTTCTGGACAAAGTGGCACGTGGTATGTTGGCAGGTCTTGTTGGATAGGGAGCTGTGGTGGAGTAGATTCCATGCATACCAAATGTCCTGGAAATACCAACTGTATTTCACCCTAAAAAAATTCCTTAATACTACAACTTCTAGGCCTCAGTTTTATTTAATTCTGCGCACACACACACACCCCATAATTTTCCCACAGACTGTAATACCACACTTGCACTTTTGGTCAGCCCTGAAGTGGTCAGGTAGGTGGACTGGGTGATTGTTGTAGGTTCCTTCCAGCTGAACTATTCTATCCTGTTACATTATCTCTGTTCTAGAGCAGTGAAATCTATAGAACCGTTAAGGGTGGAGTGAAGAGACGAAGAAATAAGTTCGTGTACCTTCTCAACAGTGCCAAAGTGTCGATGGTGAACTTACGGAAACTGTTTTTCTGCTGTTTGGTGAGGGACAGAAGTGATCTTTAAATCACTGTGCCGTGGTTTAAGCCCAGCTGGCAATTCAGTACTATGCAGCTGGTTGCTCACCTCCCTCCTCCCCTCCTTCCTGGGTGGGATGGGGAGGAGAATCAAAAGAATGTAAAACCCACAGATTGAGATAACAGTTTAGTAACTAAAGGATAGTGTAATACTACTACTACTACTACTACTATTACTGATAAGGGAAATAAGGGGAGAAAATATGAAATTAAAAGGGAAAAAAAAGGGGGGGGGAAAGCCAAACATAATAGATGTGCAATACAATTGCTCACTACCCACCAGCTGCTGATACCCAGCCTGACCTGGGCAGCCATCGGTTTCTTCCAGGCCCTCCAGTTTATACACTGGGTGTGATGTACTGTGAGGTGGAATACCCCTTTGACTAGTTTGGGTCAAGTGTCCTGTCTCTGCTCCCTCTCAGCTTCTTGTGCCCCTCCTCACTGGCAGAGCATGAAAGACTAAAAAGTCCTTGATCAAGGTAAGCCCTACTCAGCAACAACTAAAACATCAGTGTGTTACCAGTGTGATTCTCAGTCTAAATCTGAAAGATAGCATTGCATGAGCTGCTAGGAATAAAACTCTATCCCAGCTGAAACCAGGGCACACTGGTACTAGGTTAGGGAGCAAGAACAAGAGGAGAGTTGTTGGCATGGATAGATCATTGTTTCTCCTCAAACCCTGTGAATATTTTTGGTCTTAAATTTTGCAGCAGGACATAGAGCTTTCATGGTGAGTGGTTTGTTTGGTACTAGGTGAGGTGTTTGACTTTTGAGTTGTACTTTCAGGGGGGAGCCCTGCACCCACTTAGGTCAGGCCTGTAACTGTGACTTATTTTGTGTTTTGTATGGCATTGACGTTAATTCGTTAGTATCCAAACTTTACAAAATGTCCTTACTGATTTAGGCTATAAATTGAGTGTAATTCTCTGAAAAATGTGTATTTTTGGCAATATCTTTTCAGTGGTCTGCTACCCTGGCAATTATGTTTTATTACATCCAACTGTCATGTGAGACAAGCATTTTGTAAGGCAGAATTTATGTGTGTGCCTTCAGTGATGGTGCTGCTACAAAGTGTTAATGAATTTGTGGTAGTTACTGTTCTTCTTGGTGGTTTTTGGTTTGTTGGGGTTCATTTTAAACACTTTGTTCATTCTGATGTACTGTAGTATATACCCAATAAGAGATGTTGCAAATTAGTTTCTTTATACATGGAAGCTTGTTGATATTTTAATATTCAGTGCATTTATACCTAAGTTTTATACTTGAATTTTGAAGTATGATGCTGGCAAGCTGCATCTGGAATGGGTTAGTGTGGCATGCTGCAGTCTCACTCAGCGTGAAGTTGTGAAATTTCAGGAAGAACAGATTCATATAGATACCATAAAATGTGTCATATTCTTCTCTTCTTTGTTTAGATTCATTTTTATAAGCAGGTTTTTTTTTTTTTCCTTCTTTTTGTGGTTATTTTGTTGTTGTTGTTAATCTCTTAAAGGAATCAGATGGTATTCCATATGTAAGTGCTGGAATTCCTTTTAGTTTTTTAGAATTTTTAAACCTCAAGCAACTGTACTATGTTGCTGAAGTATTAGGAGACTTGAGTTTCAAATCTGGTCTAGGAGGAGCATGGTCAGAAATAATCAAAATAACTAATTTTGTTTCATGCTCTTGTAGCTGATTAATGATATATTCTGCTCTAAGGGCCTTGTAGTAAGGTAGAACTCATCACAGACAGTATGTGGAGCTGGTTGTTTTCTTTAAAAGGAAGATCTAGACCAGGCTTTACTAAATAGTGTAGTTAGTGGTTGTTGAAGTAAATTGTAATATGGAATAACTAGTTCTGGACTTTAATATTATTAGTTGTTGATACATGTGTTTTATCTGTAGGCCCCTTCCAAATCCCCTCCACCACTTGGAAGAAGAAGCAGTAGCATATCTTCATTTACAGATCAGGCTGATGAAGACTCTTTACCACCAGATGAAGAGGTCAGTTGAGAACTGTTTTTCTGTATTTTTAACTTAAGAAAAAAAACAATCTAACTTGTGTCCTTGATCAGCCTTTTTTATTTTTTCTTTGATGCTTTGATACCACTATTTTCTGTACATTTATAGATGCAAATAGTCTAATTTTTAGGTTAAATACTGAAATGTTTCAGATGAGTAAAACAAACCTTTAAGCTGTGGTGGGTAACCCCCAGATTAGGAAACCTTTTAAATCATCAGGTTTTAAGTGTTACCCATGAACTGAACCCTGTGGGGTAGTGGTACAAAAGTTACATTCAGAGAGACTAACTTTGGTTGAAAAGTTGGGGGAATCCAGTTAGCTGCTCAAGTAATTTAAGGTGGATGAGCCTAAAGGCTTAAACTGGGCCCTTGTGAATGTTACTAATCATACTAGTAATAATTCTAAAAATTAAACACCACCCACACCTCTCCTTGCAAAAACCCACAAACAACAACAAAAAGTTACATTATCCACCATGAAATATCATTAGAATCACTATTAGGGTAACCCTGACTAGCATCTTAGAGTGAACAGGGGAGATAATCTGCAATCAATATTATTTCATGTGTTCAAGTGTTGTTGGGTGCTATTGATGTCGCCTGCGTGTATCCATGCTTTCTGTAGAACTGCATTTTGCCTTGTAATGCTTCATTAGGTATATGTTGCCCCCAGCAGACTGCTTTTTTCAGACTACTTTTCCAAACAGCAGAAGCAAAGGATTCCCTGCAGGACATGCTGAGTTTCGTTGGCAGAACTATATGCTCTCAATACAGTGGTTACACTGAACTGATCAGAGAGGCAGAATGAGAAATATGGAAAAAGAATACTGAAGTGACTTCAGGTTTACAGTTATCCTTGGGCTTGAGGAGCTGTTATGAGAATTTTAATTGTGAAACATGTCCTGTAATTAGGAATTCAGAAGGCAGAGAAGCTGCTTGGGGGATGGAAAATCTCTTCTATTTTTTGTAAGAACTGGTTTTACAACAAATGGAATTTTTTTTCTAAAATGATGACGAATTTAAATGGTCAAGACATGAAATCTCTTTTCTCCAACTATTTCTTATAAATATTGATAATGATTAAAAGCAAATTGTCTTGGATATCTGTTGGATTAGGTTTTCATAAAATTCAGTTCAGGGGCAGTATTACTTTGCTTTAAGAAGATGCAGATATTGCATACTGTCTCTAAAAATATATACCCTGATTATATGGGTGCATTACATTATTTGAGGGGCATTTTTTTCTGCAGTGTTCTCGTTTGACCAGGCAGATGTTTCATGTACAGAGGGCAGTGGCATTACAATGAACTGAAGTTGGACAACATTTAATACACGGAAAATGTTTGTGTGAAGAGTATCAGATGCTAAAATGCTCTTGTAGTACATGAATAATTGCTAACCCTTTTGGTGCTGAAAGATAAGCAAAGTTACAGTGCCTCGTGGTTGTTTTGTGTGTTCTCTGTTCTCCCTCTGGGCTATTCTGTTTTAGTATGTCTTTAATAGATCATGTCCCCTTTTTTTGTAGTGCTGTAATATCAAAATTGCAAGTGTTGCATGTGAAAGCTTGAATTTGAACTCAGTATTTTTAGAGTGAAGCCAATTTCAGAGTGGACTGCAGTTGTAAATGACAAAATTAGCCTGCTCAAAGATCAGAATAAACGGTACAGGTAAACATTCTTGCTTTATGTTCTGCAGTGCTAAGATTTTTGTCATTTTCAAGATTCCAAAACATTCTCAGTGTTTAAAAACAACCATTAAACTTGTGTGCTCCATTCATGGAGTACTAGGTAAGCTGCTTCTTTTTTTCATGCCCACTTTCTTTTTCAGCTTCTATTTTAGTAGAACTGTCCATCTCTGGAGGCAGTGTTAGAGAAGCTCATAATCTTACCATGTATGAGGAAGAAGCAGAAATCTGTCTAGTTCTGTGTTCTGTTCTTGCAAGTAGGCCATAAAATATGAGTACAGTGTTAGGCAAAAGCATATACTGGTACTCGCACAGAATCTCTTCAGACAATTTGCACATCAGATGCTTTCTAAGTTAGTCTTGGTATCGTTTGAAACAGCCCTGGATGGTTAAAACACGCTTACTTAGTGCTTCCAGTCTTTTCTAGGGAAGAACAGAAGTTTGGTTTTCAAACTGTTATTTTGTTGACTCTCAAACAGAATTTGAGGTGAAATACATTGATTGTATTCAGTATAGTTCCTAGAAGTTCAAATAACTTTCTGTTCTATATTACATATATTTACTTACAAGTCAGACTCACCTGCAGAAGATAAGAAAACTAGTTTGTAACCATGCGTTGAGAGCAAACAGCTGATAGCTTGCTGTGGGTGACTTCCCAGTCATGCAGATCAAATATCACTCACATCCTTATGAGTGTTATGGAATTGACAGCAGAGCACAATATATATAGCTCTCCTTAGAGCTAAAGATAAACTAGCCAAGGTACTTTTCAGTCTCACTCTAGTGCTATGTAATGACTCTGGTTTTAAATTAATTTAAATGTTTTCCTAGCATGGGCTATTCATAAAGCTGGATAGGTAGAGCTGAAATAATATTCCTTCAGTACCTTTGTTAATGCTGCATCTTTCCTGTATTCATATACTTGATTTGAGGTACTTCTAAAGAGACATTGCCATGCAAAGTTGGTAGTGGTTCAGGTATGTCTATATGTTTTTTCTTTTTGACATGCAAATTTAAAACTAAATTTTGAGGCTGTATAGCCTAGTTTGTATATAAGGCCTGGATTTTACAACTCCTGATGCATTCACTGGTTAGTATGATTTTACTGCAAAAAAGAAGTCAAATATTGTGACACAAGATCAGGAATACCATAGCCTTAACTTGGTCCCCGAGATGAAGGTCAGTATGGGGTAGGGTGTTCATTTACCCTGGAGTGTGTTTGGAGCAGAATGTTTGAAGATCTTAGTAGGATTTCTGTAGCAAGCTTCAAGTGTGCTTTGATGGCACTCCAAGGATTAGAGAAGGTTACTTAAAGGATTATTTACATCTTCACACATTGTGGCTGTTTCCAGTATGCTCCAGTCCAGTTGGATTCCCTGCTTGTCTAGTCTTATTGATCACATCACTGGCATAGCACTAATGTGGTGCAAGTGATACATTAGACAGTATAGCACCAGATATGTTTAATGTTTCTGAAGCCACTGTGATAATTCTGAGTGTGTTTTAGGCCACATCCTGAAGTGCAGGAATCCATTGTGGAAATACTTGAATCTGCTTAATTTTTGGCAAACTAACAGATTGTTTCTTGTCTTTTTTTCCAGGCATATATGAACAATTTTTAGTGACTTTTAATAACCTTTTCCCCACCCCCAAGTTCACTAGGTTAGCTAGTTTTAAAGCCTTACTGAGTAGGTGATTACAAAACTTATGAAGTGCAGATAAAAACACATGTATGTATTGGAAAGCATTAGGTAGTGTAATTATAGGACTCATTAGACATCTATGCCTATAATTTAGCTGTAAAGATGTAGCAGGTAGTGATCTGCTGGTGTAACAAAAATACTCTGAGCAAGTACTTAAATATTTTAATTGTTGGGTACCCAGTATTTGCGAATGGAGGATGAACTCACTAATGGGAAGATGCAGGCATACTACTCTTGCACCATGACTGGGTATATTCTGCAGTTGATACCTATTTGAAGCATGAAACTTCTTGGCTACCGAGGAGGAAATATTTTGCATTTTCATTTGAATACAGTTATTTTGGCTGTTCTGAAATGATCTAATGCATATTTTCTGGTTATGTCCTGCCTTTATCAATATCTCTTGTCTTGTAAATGACTGTATTGTGATATTTTGAATAGTGTGGAAAACCCAAGTAAAATCGTGCAGCGTTCATTACCTTGTTACTTGATTTATTTTCGTTTTCCTACTTTTTGCATTGAATGACAGCTGCTAGCCGGGATGATAGCAGAACCTGCTTTTCTCTCTGAGTATACTATCTTTGCTTTGGATCCCACCAAACAACCTAAGCCACAGAGTGACAGTGTGGTGAGTCCTCCCACCCCTCTTAGTGATGCCTTTAGCAGGGGGAGGAGAATACTGTACTAGAAGACAAACCTAGTGTTGCTTGTGGCTTGTTCTCACAAAGGCATCTTAACTACTCTGTCGCTAACCCTGCACTAAATTTCACAGAGGTAGTACCTGATTAGCTCCTGGCTGGTGTGCTGTATGATGTGAATTTATTGTAACATCAAAAAATTAACACGTTTTCTGTTACACAGGTAATCAACACAATTTAATTGTCGCACAAGTTTGTACATTTTTTTGCATTGAATTCATTAATGCCACTGAAAGTCTTCCTTTTCGTTTTTATCTATGTCTGTATGTATTTCAAGATAAATGGATATGAAAAATATTGAGTTTGATTTGTCTTTTTTTTTTATTTGCCTTTGAAAATTACCTGTTTTTTTTCTGTGTAGTATGAAAGCCTCACAATGTCATTTACTACGAATGGTAGCAGGAAATAATTATCTCACATAGACTTTGAAATTCATTTACTCCTAGTTTGTGATGTGGCATAAATTATTGTGAGTATAATTATTGCTCTTTTTTAATAATTAGATTTTAAGAATGTATTTCTTTACCTGATAATGTTTTCATAGGGTCCTAGAATGGTTTGGGTTTGATAGGACCTTAAAGCTCATCCAGTTCCAACCCCCCTGCCATGGGCAGGAATACCTTCCACTAGACCAGGTCGCTTTTTGTAGTATACAAATGGAGAAACTCTGTGAGAAGAGAACAAGCAGAGAAAAGCCAGCGTGGATAGGAAAGCAGTCTTCTTTCTAACATACATACAGAGCTGTATTCTCATTATTGTCACAGGACTGGGATGACATTTTTCACATACTTCAGAGGCATGGCCTTCTCTTCCTGAGTCTGTAGTGGTTCGGACCACAGTGTTTTTTACAGTCCCGGCTCATCCTTATGCTTCATGATTACTTTGCTTTCCCAGTTTAGCAAGTGCTTTTTTGCTGCTGGTGCAGAGGCTGAAAATGATAGGTCACTGGAAGCTACAACAGGAGAGAAATTTGATAAGCAGATGGACACAAAACAGCACACCATGCTGTGTTGGAATTCTCAAGCTAAACAAAATTGGCTTGAAACAGTGTTTAAAAAGGTAATCTGTGGAAAGTCTTCATTTGTTGTAAAGGGTTATGCTTGTTTAGAGCATGTCCTTAAGCACAAAGTCATTAGTAGCTTAGCTGTGGTCTCAAGATTGAGCTTTTTGGGGGGGGGGGGGGGCAAAGTGGATGCTCAGGGTGTGCTGAAACCCTGTAGTTCTGAAATAGTTTCCAGGTCTTTTTATCTTTTTCCAGTTTTAAATGTTTGGGCCATGTTCCAGGTGTAGTGATCACTACTTAAAGTTCCACTGCTAATTTAACTATGCTTTTCTACATGTAGAGCAGTAAACGGTTTTGGGCTATTTTTCACTACAATATGTAATATACCTAGCACATTTACATTCTGAAAAATATATTTCTCTGAATGATCAAGTGTTTTCTATGTGCTATCTTTTAGTATATACTTCAGTGGCAGGAATTACTGACTCACATATTTATAATACACGACTGCATACATAGCAAATAATTATAATTTAACTGTATGTGAGTAATCACCCATCTCTGCAAATTATGTGTGATCCATGAGAGAAGTGGCTGTAATTGGGGGTTTGGCATAGATGAATTTAATATAACCTCTTCACTAGCTAAGCTGCATGGGGTTTGTCGCATGAAGAAATAGTTTGAGTAGTGTTGGTCAGAAGGGTTTTTGAAAGGAAGGTGAGGAAAGAAAACATGTCCTAAGCTATTCATCCTTCCTTTGTAATTTACTCAATTTTGGAATACCCAAGAAGGAGGGAGAACAGTAAAATGTTTTTAAATGCAGACATTTAAGCTTTCACTCTTTAAACTTATGAATCTATTTATACCTTTGAGAAATAAATAAGATTAATTAGCTTGCCTTTCAGAAATAGGGAATTAAGCACAAGTTGAGTGAACCTAGTTTAAGGGCTTTTAGAGAATGTGTAGACTGAAAGATTGGGGAAAAACTGGGATTGTAATACTCGACCTTCTGTAGCATCTTGTGATGTTAGTGAAGGACTTTCAGTTCTGAGGGCTGAAAAGTGTTTTTGGACTTCTGTACTTAGTATGTACAAAAGATGTTGGGAATGTCAGGGTCATAGAATTGTAGAATACCAAGGTAGAAGGGACCTGAAGGGTCATCTGGTCCAACCTTTCTTGGCAAAAGCACAGTCTAGACAAGATGTCCCAGCACGTTGTCCAGCTGAATATTAGAAATGTCCAGTTTTGGGGAATCTACCGCTTCCTTGGGCAGATTATTCTGGTGGCTGAGTCTTCTTGTTGTGAAGAATTTTCTTCTTGCATCCAGTCGGAATCTTCCTAGGAGAACATGGTGATAAAGTCTCCCCTGAGCCTTCTTTTCTCGAGGCCAAGCAAACCCAGCTCTCTGAACCTCTCCTCACACAGCTTCTCAGTCCTTGGATCATCTTTGTGGCCCTTCTCTAGACCGTCTCCAGCCTGTCCTCATCTTTTTGCATAGCAGGGGCCAAAACCAAGCACAGTATTCCAGGTGTGGCCTGACAAGCCCAAGCAAAAGTGGGATAATGACTTTATCTCTTCTGGCCCTGCCCTGGTTGATGTAACACAGCATCCTATTGGCTTTGCTGCAGCTGCATGCTGTTCAGTCATGCTGAGCTCATTGTCTAGCAGGACCGCCAGGTCCCTTTCCACAGAGATGCTGAGTGTATTCCAACCTGTGCTGCACTCATGGGCTGTGTTTATGGAGGTGCAAGACCTTACACTTGTCCTTGTTGAACTTTATAATGTTCTTGTTAGCCCACTCTTCCAGCCTATCCAAGTCTTCCTGCAGGGTGGCTCTCCCTTCCAAAGTGCCCACTTACCCACTCAGTTTGCTGTCATTCTTAAAGTTTGGTTGCAAGCTCCATCAGGGTTTACTTGATCCCATCTTCCAGATCGTTTACAAAGATATTAGTGGTGAATGTTCTATGGGTTTGTAGAGAAAAGACTTCTGTTGGTTTCGATAAACCCTCATGTAACTGCTGGGTTCATGACTTTCAGAGCACTATCCTGTGCTCTGAGGTTCTGGTCTTGCTGAAACAGCTTGTAAGGTTTATGAAAGAGCTTTTTAGGTCTTCAGAGCCTCTTGAATTCATGTTTACATGTAGCAACTTCCATTTGTGCTTACCCTTCACAGTTTGAACACCAGAATATGATCCTTTGCCCTGAGGCCCTAAGTCAGAGCACAGTGATTTAGAATTGCAGCAACTAGATACTTGTGCTAGTCCAGTTTTTATATAAAAGTTTACTAGTGTATCCCTTTTATGATTTATGCCAATAGAAAGTCTAATCCCCAATGTAGGTTCTATTTTTATTCACACAGATTGAATGCAAAGTATACAGCATTTTAAAAGTGGTGACTTTAGGTTTAGTTTTAGTTTTTAAATGACATTTTTTTAAGGTTCTTCATAGATCCTGAAATGGCAGCTTTTTAAGGATCTTCACAGAGAAGAAGAGCATCCATGGTTTTCACATTCATAAACAACTTATTAGGTTTGATAAATCTACTTAATCTTGTATTTTAAAATATATCTTAAATATTATTAAATTATTCTTCTAAATTAGAAGTACAAAATTTCAGTATTTTCCTGTAATACTTTCTATGGGTATCAGAATATGTGATTTTTGAAAGAAGTGTTTGCAGTTAGTTTGTAAGTCTTGGTATTTGTCTTCCTCTGTTGTCAGTCCAGGACTCCTGTGGTAGATGCTTTGTAAACTATAAAGCAGAAGATAAATTTTTATTTGGGTTACCCTTATTGTTAATCTTCCAGTTAGGAAACAAAAAATGAACAGGAAATTGAGTTGAGAGTAAAATGTAGGAGTGCTTTAGTCTAAAACCCAGTAAGAGCTTTTAATACACTAGGAGTAAATCCACTCAGCAGGATGGTGCTCTCAAGCAGAATGCAGATTTTGTTCAAGCCAGCTGAAGTGCTATTTCCAAACCCAAAGAGGGTTCTTGTATGGCTGGTTATTGTTCATTGCTCTTTGTCCGGGTGGCTGCTCATTTCCCTGCCTGCCTTCACTGTCTGAATTTCTCTTTTGACTGCGATTTCGTAAAGTATACTCCATGTCACACTTTTCTGGAGCCCTTTTACACTGAATCTTTCCTCTTCTGCATTTATGCTTATGGATGCTTACCTGTATATCCACACAGAGCAGAAGCTGTGGGTGTAATTATGTAGCAGATACATATGTGGACAATTGTGATTCATATTTTACTTGTGTGTACACCTAGATTTTACAGTTTGCATGTAACTATCAGGGTCCATCTTGATAAAAAATAAGTTACATAGCTTTTAGCTGAATTCCTCATGTCCTTTGTTTGGTATGTCTCTGTCCTTTGCTGCTTTTGGAAGAAAATCATATCCAAGATGTTTTCTGACGTGTTTTGCTATTTCAGGTTGATCAGGTTTAAACACCAGAAAACCATGTGGATTTGTACCAGTTAGAAAATACCTGAACACAGGACATAGGGAAATCAGGAGAGACAGGTTAGGAACAGAAATCTCTGAACTCAGTTTAATAATCCCCAACCAAAGCTGTTGTTTTCTGTTGGTTTTGTTGTTTTGAGTGGGATTTTTTTGTTTTTTTCTTTCTTTGGGAGTGCAGAGGAATGTACACGTGAAGTTTTGCACAGGATGCTTCTTTTCTTTAAGTCTTAATTTTCTACCTGTGCTTGTTCGAAGTCTTAAACAGCCTGTTACCAGCACCTTTTTCCAGGTAGTTTCTACCCTCCGTCCTTCTCCCCAGTGTACTTAAACAGAGAAAGATGGTGTGATTCCACTTACTCATGTTGGCTATAAACAACACTAGTCATCAATTAGATTTTTTTTCCTGCTATCATTTTGTCTTTTGGGTCTTTCTGTGATTTGTGCTTAAATGTTACATAAGTAATCATTATGAATAATTTAATTGGGGATGTCAGCCTTTGCAGATGTCTCATACTAATCCGTGCACAAATAGCTGCTTTGTAGTTCTGTATATTGCAGCAATCTGTTTTGAATTTAACAAACTAGCTCGTTTGCATGAAGACATCTTAATAAATATTCAAAAGAAAGTACTAAAACATAGAGAAAGAAAAAACGCAGATGCTGTTTGTAGGAATTGGTGAATTACAGTCCTTGTAGTCACTTCCCTCTAACAGTTGTTTTTCCTCCTGTAGAACTCCAGTGGAGAACCACTTCTTGGATGCAAAGAAAACAGTGGAAGTGGATCAGCCTCTCCACAGGTATAGGGGGATGGGGTGGTTATCTTCATCAGTACTGTGTTGTCTTTGTGGTATGTTGCTTTAACTGCCCAGTATGTATCTCCATGCTGGATTAGGGATGATAAATACTTGCCTGTCAGGATACTAAGGGCAAGTATTATAATATACCAAGGGTTGGGATTTATTTTTGTTTGTAATCCCATTAGCTGGTATTAAGTGCTGCTGATGTGTGGAACTTTTTTCTTGTAGGGACGTGTTAGCAGTATCTGACAGTGTGTCTCATTGCTCATAAATCCAGCCAGCACAGGATACAGTGTTAACCTCACTTTCCAAACTGGAGGGCATATTGCATAAATAGAAAGCTAATTTCTAGCTGAAGATTTTGTATAGAAATCGTAAAGCCATTTAAAATAAAATAAGAAAAGGAGGGTGTAAGAGGGTATGCTAGAGCTGTTACACAAGGACTTTTACAATAAATCTGTTCTTTTAATCATAGGAAGATATTTTTTGTCTTTGAGTTAAACGCAGTCTTCTGTTTAATATGGCAGTAAGTGAGTCACTATTTTTTATAAATTTGGGATAACAGTAAATGGAACTATTTGTTTGAGTTTACATTTCTTCACTTTTCTAAAGGGGTTACACAGATACACAAATCAGATCTGTAAATTATTGGATTTAGTTGTGGTCTGAAATTGCCCACATCTGGTAGTTGCGTGATTGATTTTTCTGCACAAGGAGATGCTCCTTCCAAGGGAGTGGTAGCTCTTTGATGTCTTACATGTGCTCCTCTGCCTAGGTCAGATCTCTGTTTCCTGGACTTTACTCTGTCTGCCTAAAAGCAGTGCAGAATTACTTGCTTTGATTTTTTGCAGCTAAGTGACACTCAGTCTTTCTACCCAGAGGCTTCAGCTCTGAGTTCTGTCCATGGAGTCTTTGTTTCAAAGCCCAATAAGAGTCCCTGTTCTGCTCTTCTTCTAAGGAGTCCCTGGTACGAACTGCTTCAAGAGACTTCTTGAATCGACTGGACTTGGATGCAGCCAGTCCCACCTTTGATCCACCTTCTGACATTGAAAGTGAGCCGGAAGAGCCTCTGGGAAAAATGGACAGCCTCAGCAAAGAGCAGCTGCTGCAGCGACTGCGCAGGATGGAACGCAGCTTGAGCAACTACAGGGGAAAGTACTCAGAGGTGGGCAATGACTGGCTTACTTGGGCAGAGAGGCAGGGGAAAATGAAATGCAGGAGCGAATAATCTTTGTTTTTGTATGCGGAGCAAATGGATCAGCTTACAGCTAACATATAAGTCAAGTTATTATTCTAAGTCTGGTTGGTTTTGGCCTATATTGGTCAAAATGATTTTCTGGTAATAAAAGATGGAAGTCCTTTTCTATTTGTAAATAATGTCACATTGTCAGCAATAGAGATTGATTAGTGGTTACTCACACAAAGTAGGCCTGTGAAGGTTTCTCCTGAAAGCCCGTAGCAAGGGATAGAGTTCAGTGCAGAGGTGAGCATGGCTTGTACTTGTGTGATAGCAAACATACTTTTCTGCTGAAACTCGGAGAGAAAAATACATATTCCATGCACATACATTAGTCAAGCATTTTGTTTACAAAGAATACATTCTGTTCACTGAAATTTTCAGGTATTCCCTAGGAGTTAATTCAAGGACTATTTCTTTTGCCATTTTAGTGAAAACCAATGATATAAGTAGTTTTGCTACTTGTTTTACAACTTGTTGGGAAAAGTTTTCCAAGTGATGGTGTTGGATTTTTATTTTGGTTTTAAATGTGTGTTGTAATTAAAACTGTATTTTTGCACTGTTTTTTACAGTTCTTCAAATGTTTGCTGCTCTCAGATACAGTAATGCTTATACAGACATTTAGGTATTTGTGTGAAAATCCCTGAAACCTAACCCTTTTGTGCAGCAAGTACAGTATTCAGCATATGCCTGAAAAAAAAACAGTTGTCTTCCATGCTTGTAATTCCGTACTTCTTGTCTCTGTTAATCTGTCATTCACTTCCAGCTACTGTAATAAGATACAGTTTCTAAAAGGTTACATAGAAAGCATTGCTAAAATGAAAACTCATCAGTTTACAGGTTTGGTTTGGGATGGGGTTTTGGTTGTCTTTGGGGTTTTTTTAGAGCTTAAATGTATAATGATAAGACATAATTATTTTTTTCCCTTTCTTGAAGTAGGATACAAAGCTAAAGTCTCAAAAAAATGGTGAGGAAAATCATCCAAAGTAGTTTTAGTTTTCTTTCAAGTGCAAAATAAGTGCAACTTTGATATTAAAACTAATTTTGAAAAATTGAAAGAGCCTAACTTTAATAAGAATTTGAAGTTATCCTCTGACTTAAAAGAGTTCTGGTTTTGGTATTTTGGATTTGGTTTTCTTTCATTTTCCAGCAATTAGAAAATGTATTCCAGTTCTAAGTGCCAATTTGCTGCTTCAGCTTTGGACAGCTTAGGCAATTGTGGTCAAATTTTTAATTAAACTGAGTTGTGCATTTACTTATGAGGCTCTTTTGTTAGCTTACAATGAGAAGTGGTGCCCACTTCCAGTCTTTTTTTGTCTGCCGGGTCTATGCAAAGCACATGGAATGAGAATATTCAGTGTTACACAGACTTTCTTTTGCTAGATTTGTAAGTGTATTTTTTTTAATGCGTACTCATTGTAAGTTAATTTTACTTAAGCTCTCTGGGACATGTACCCTTACAAATGTACATCCCGGTGGGGTGGCTGGTTGAGATGTAACTTTCTGATACAGTTGGGTTTTGGCTGCCTGTATTTGAAGGGTGGTTGGTCTTGCAGGTGTTTTCAGTGAAGGCAAAACTGTACATGGATGGTGAGTAACCTTAGGGGTTTGTATGTAGGAGATATTTTATAAATGGAAAAAAATCCCATTGAGAATATTTAAATAGGTTTCTATCAGAAGAGCTTTCTCAGGTGAAGAGTTTGAAAATGCAGATGGCAATAGCAGATTATTTTGATAGCTTAAGCAGATGCATTCATGATTGTACCTGGTTTCTGTATTTTAGCTAGTTTCTGCATATCAAGTTATCCAGCGGGAGAAGAAGAAGCTGCAGGTAAGCATTACTTTTCATCCACTTACCTGAATGCTTTTCTGACTCTTGAAATGTGCAGTGCAAATAGAGATTTAATTTTCAGTGCATTATGTGTGTTTACACAATATGTTGTGTATATGTGTGTCTAACAAGACTTTATTGTTGGGATTTCTAAGGAAGCCAAGTTAATATTGATTTGTCTAAACAACTGTGAAGCTATTGTACCCCAGCCTTTCTTATTGCATCAGCTGTGTTCCACTGATAGATTGCCAGCCCAGTTTGCAGTTTGTGATAATACTTACACATCAGGCTTGACTTGAAAGACAAGTACAGATCATCAGTTCTTCTGCTG
>JASSUY010041746.1:4308-38664 GCA_032466535.1 Forpus xanthops
TATGTTCAATAAAGTTGTGAGTAGCATTCTTCATTAAGATTGTCTCAACCATGTAGATACAACAACTCAGTTTCTTACACAGTTACTTTTCCATCCATATTAATGGTTTCTTTACTTCGTAATTTTCTATCCCACAATGATTATCAGTTCTCTACAACACGAATCACAATTTATTATATAACACTATGATTTGGGGAAACTGGGGATTGCCCTCACCCGTGTACAGGACCTTGCACTGGGCTGCACCGAGTTCGTGACATTCCCAGCTGTTTGCCCGTTAAGGTACAAGACACCAAAGGCTGATTTCAGGGTTTGGAAGCGCCCAGAAGCCTCACTGATGTTTCCAGTTACACAGCGCGGGCAGCTGGGATTCACCTGCCACTCACGCTCATTGCTTTCAATGAGCTCCTCCTTTTCCTCGAGGACCACCTCGTGTTTACAGACAGGAACCGGGATCGGGACCGGCATCACGGAGAGCCACCGCTCCGTTCCCGCCCTGTGCGCATGCCCGCGGTCCCATTGCCGTCAGTTCCGCCGTACTCCGCCCCGCTCGTCCGCCCGCAGGAGCGGCGTTGCCGGTTCCTGTCCCGGTTGTGAGTGCCGCTTCCCTCCTTCCTCCCGCCGTGCTCCACCCGAGGCGGCCGCTCCTCTGTACTCGAGAGTCGCGGCCCCACAGCGGCTCCTCAGGGCGCGTTCCCCTCGCGCTCCCCCTCGGACTCCTTCCTTGCGGGCACGGGGGGTGTGTTCCTGCCGCTGGGCTTGCCGCTTGTGTTACCGTGCCTTTCCTTTCCCTCATAAACCTCGCCGAGCCCAAAGCGGGGGTCTGGAGCGTTGTGGGGAAGCGGAGCGGTGGCGGTGCCCCGGCGGAGCGCGGTGAAGCCGCCATCCCGGCTTCCCCCTTCCCGCCCGCTGCAGCGGGAGGCGGTCGGGGCCGGGTGCTGCTCCGCTGCCTGCGGCGCTGGGGAGCGGGGTTTATGGTACCCGAACTTGCAGTGTCGGTAGTGATGCGAGCCCCTCAGAGCGCTGCTTCCCGCAGCTTGTGTTCATGGGGTTAGAGCGCTTTGGTTCTGTTTGGCCAAACAGGTAGTGTCAGTGTGAAGCTGTGCTGCGGGTCGGTTGTTGTTTACTTGTTCTCTTTAGTTGTATGTACGTGTCAGAGGGTGTTTTGGAGCTGAAATTCACTAAGGGTCTGTGTGGTCTGGGGGTGTCAGAGGGGATGTGAAGGCTTTGCTATGTGCTGTTAAGACTCAGCTGCAGCACAGAAATCAGATAACTCAGGAGAGAAGGAGCTGTGAATGTTTAAATATAAAAGCAGAAAACATTGTGTGCTCCTTCTGATGAGCCTGCATGCGTTTTGAAACAGGAATGATTTCACTTTACCTCAGAAAAAGTGGTTTGGACTTGCTTTTCCTCTACTTGGCCATGTGCGAGCGTCGACAGCTCTCTGAAGTTTGGCCATTTCGATTTGGTGTTGCTTTATATCCCACCTCACAGTTTTCCGTATTTCCCCAGGTATAGACAGGGCTTGGAGCAGCCTGGTCTGACAGGAGGTGTCCCTGCCCATGCAGGTGGTTGGAACTGGGTAGTATTTAAGGTCCCTTCCAACACACGCCATGGTATGTCGTAGGGACAGATTGAAGGGCCTGAGCTGCTTCCTCAGTGGCAAGCACTTTGTGGCTCTGGTTGACAGTCTCTGTTTCCCCATGTGTTAGGTTGGCTTGTGTGGCTGTGCAGTGAATAGCAAAGTGATTTGGTTGGGAAAAATTAATGTATGGATTTTTGTTCGTGACCATACTGATAGGTGACTGAGAACACTCCTTGAGCACTGTATAGCTTTGTCAGCAGGCTGCATGACTGAAGATTTAGTAAAATGCTGAGGAAAGTATTAGTGCTGTAATACGTACAAAACAAGAAGCTCTTCCCTGTGAGGGTGCTGAGGCGCTGGCACAGGGAGTCCAGAGAAGCTGTGGCTGCCCCATCCCTGGCAGTGCTCAAGGCCAGGTTGGACACAGGGGCTTGGAGCAACCTGCTCTAGTGGAAGGTGTCCCATGGCAGTGGGTTGGAACTGGATGAGCTTTAGGGTCCCTTCCAACCCAAACCATACTATGGTATATACCAGGTGCAGAAGTGTTCAGCATGGAAGTCCTGGTTTGATTCAGCAGCCATGTATCCATGCGAATGTTAAAAAATAATATGCATTTTTCTCTTACTAGCGTGCAGTTGGTGCAAAATGAGCATTCCTGACTACATGCAGTGTGCTGAGGACCATCAGACTCTCCTGGTTGTGGTTCAGCCGATTGGCATTGTACCTGAAGAGAGCTTTTTCAGGATCTACAAGCGCATCTCGGCAGTGAGTCAAGTTAACGTGCGCGACTCTCAGCGCGTGCTGTACATCCGTTACAGGCACCATTACCCCCCAGAGAACAACGAATGGGGGGATTTTCAGACGCACCGGAAGGTTGTGGGTCTGATAACTATTACAGACTGTTCTTCTGCAAAGGACTGGCCTCAGACGTTTGAGAAGTTCCATCTTCACAAGGAGCTGTATGGTGCTACCCTCTACGATTCCCGCTTGTTTGTCTTTGGGCTTCAAGGAGAGATTGCAGAGCAGCCCCGCACAGATGTGGCATTTTATCCCAGTTACGATGAATGTGAAACCGTGGAGAAGAGGATAGAAGATTTTATTGAATCCCTCTTCATAGTGTTGGAGTCTAAGCGACTTGACAGAGCCACTGATAAGTCTGGAGACAAGATCCCACTGCTCTGTGTTCCCTTTGAGAAGAAGGATTTTGTAGGTCTGGACACCGATAGTAGGTAAGCAGCTATATTTTCAGCTTGCAGGTCTTGAGAAAACATCGGTGGCAGTAGCTAGCCTTCAGATAAGCCTATTAGAGAGGACAAAGAACACTTTGTTGCAGGAAAGGTCATGCCCCATTCTTACTGTGTATGTGTGCTGGGATTTAAGAGAATCTAATTTGTAGTCTGGTTGTATTTGGTGTTTGGAGTTTAGAGGCATTTAATTTATGAGGCTAATCAGATAGGAGGATGAAGTCACAGGAAATGTTTGTCAGATTCTGCTATAAAAAGACTTTTTATAGCTTCAAATGATTTATACATATGCAGTATTAACAAAGAAATTCAATTAACAGTGATGAAGAATAATTATTATATTGAGTAGCATCTGACTAATCCTACTTACTATGCATTTTTTCCCTAAGTCTCTGTCTACTTTTTCATCAGTGACCATTTGTTTCAGTGACTAAGTCCAGCATCTTTCCTTGTCCCTTGTTTTTATTTGTTTAATCATGACCCATCTTGTTTTGCTGTTCTTTCCCAAGTGTTTTACTGTTGTTCTCACAAGTGTTCTCTTTGGCTTTGTGCATGTTATGTATCTTATTTTTCCTCATCATCTTTCCTTCCTAATCATCTGCATGCTCAGCTTTCAGATTTGAGTGTCACATAACTCTTGTGTAAGGGATTAGTAATTCTGGCTTGCTAGCTATGGGCAGGTGCAAGATCTTGACTCCACTGTTCACAGTCAAATCCAAAGGATGGAAGCAACTGTCTTCCTTTTGTCTGGGAAAAGACAGAGGTGTGCAAGCCCTATCAAAACCCGTAGTATGTATGGGAATAGTATTTTTCATGTCTGTCTTGTACTGCTAGGGATGTAGCAGGGGTTATTGTGTGGAAAAGCTCGGAGGTATCTGGACAAGGTGGGCCAGAGCTCTCCAGGCAGGTTTGTGAAGCTTCTGATCGTGTTAATCAGCACTGCCTGCATAGTTAATTCTAGCCTTAGAATCTGTGATATTGAAGCCCTCCATTAAATTATCTCTGATTGCTTGAAGGACCAGCGGTACCTTTCTGCCCTGCTCCTGATCCTCTTTGCTGGTGGGCAGTTGAACTTGCTCTCATTTGCTTTACTCAGTGTTCCCTACTTGAGCTACTTTTTCAGTGTTCTGGTTAGTCCCTGCACTGTTCAACTCTAATTAGCTGTATAAATTGGTAGGTTATTAGTTTTTGTACTCTGCATGGGTGGTAATGTTGTGCAGACTAGACAAGCCATTTTAAAATACTGGCTTTAATTACTCAGTTTGGATGATTACCTTAAGCGTAATCACAGAGATTTCCTGTTACAATTAGTTAAGAAAACTGAGTTTTGGGCAAAAATCTCCAAATCAGAATTAATTATGCTGTTCAGTTGTGCCTTCTAATTAACATGTGTCCAAATTGTACTTCGGAAATCTGTTGCTTACATAAACTACTTATTCATAAGCAGTGGCTAAATAGCTCCTGTGAAGTTTTGAACTGATGGGGACCTAAAATAATGGGCAGTGTGTTCGTCCACACGTATCCAAGAAGGTGTTTTATGCTATTGCCGTGAAGAATTGAAACAGATTTAGTGTGATGCTTGAATTCTTTGGAAAAGAGCCCAATTTTATAAATATATGGGTTTATACAGAGTTAACCACTGGTTCAGACAGACATACAGCATTGCTGGGTGGTTTGAATACTGCAGTTTTTCCATTGAGTCTGGTTCAGTGGATATACCATGTTGCTGCACTTAGCTGCCCAAAGAAAAGGTATTAAATACTCTCATATTCCTTCTTTCAATTCAGGAGTAAGAAAGGTTGGCAGCTTTGTTTTGCTGTGGAGTTGGGACTTTTAATAGCTTTAGAACTTAGGATTTGTATATGAATATATAGGATCTTTATATTCAGTTTAGTATTTTGCATGGATGAGGAAGAAAATACTCTGAATGCCTGGAGATTTTTAATGTCTTTGAATTTTGTAACAGAAAGGAGAAGTTTATGTAATCCCAAGTAATCATCACCAAAGGAGTTGTCCTGCCCCTATGTGCAGTGTACCTGAGATTCACTGCATAGGGACCTGGGTACCTTTCATGAAGCATCTCTGCTTCTGTGTTCCAATTCACAGAAGTTCAAGACCATGAAATGTAGTTGAAATAAGATGAGTTTATTAAACTAACCTGCACTTTCAAGCCAAAGTCTTGAGATGTGAAATAGTAGTATATTGCATCATTATTTGGATTGCAATATGAGGTTCTTATTTTAGTGTGCTCTCTTTTGAAGTGACTGATGATCTAAGGGGAAACCATTGTGTTAAGACCTAAAGGAAGATACAGACCTTGAAAGAGCTTTCTTCAACAGAGTCCAGAGTCTATTTTGCAGGATGTGGGGGTATATAATGCTGTTTAGGGAGGGGTAAAGGTTGCCTGAATGCACACGAAAGAACATCTGATAGAGTCACTTCAGCTGCTTTGTTGATTTTGAGGCTGTCAGCATAATGAGTCTGAAGAATGAATTAAAAGGATGGTACTGAGATACTGAGGCAAATGAAACGGCTTGTTCTGGGTAACGTGGAAAGGCTTAAAGGCAAAGAATATTCCTGTACTCTTTATATATATCCTATGTTCCTTTAAATTTATTAATATAATGTATCGTGACCTCTTAGTGTGCAACTAACTGGCTAAAAAGCATGAATAATCTTTATTAAATAAATGGAAGGGTAGGCAATGAGAAGAGATGAAGAGAATGCTTGTAACAGAGAGTATATGTTTTTGCTGCTGTGGTTGCAGGTATCTGCTTAGGCTGAGTAAGAATATCTCTTCCTGTAACTTCCCAAAGTGAAACAAAGTTTCACAGTGCGTAGCAAAAGTCTCATTAGCTATAGAGTGCAGCTGTAACCTTGATCTAATGAACAGAGTTGATAGATTGGGTTAAAAAATGTTAAGAAGTTACATGGGACATAGTAATTATGATCACGTGATTTAAAGACTAAATGAAAAGTACTGAACTTTGGTTTTCTATCTTAAAAGAGGCTTTTCTCTAAGCAATTTATCGTGAAATATTAAGGTTAGTACTTGTGTTATGAGCAGGACTGATCTTCTTTCTCACCCAGCTAGTAAAATGAGCATGAATTTGGTTGCATAACAGCTGCAACATGATGGGCTTCTTATAAGATTGTTCATAGAATCAATTAGGTTGGAAGAGACCTTAGAAAGGTGAATTTATACTCTATTTCAAGTAAGATAATTCTTGGAAAAAGTGGAGCTGATCTGTGTTTTTGCAAGTTACTTGGGTAATGAGCAGAAGAGACAACATTCAGATGACTCGTAGTGAGTTGATGGTGTGCACAAACCCACTATATTATTTGTGTGGATTTTTTGGTTGATAGAAAAATTTATGTATGAAAAATAGTAGGCTTAAGTCCTCAGAAGTTTTGAGGGAAGGTTGTTCTGCTAAATAAAAGTTGTAGGATTGGGAATCTGACCTCGGTTTAATTCCTAGAGCAAGGAGATCTTGGTAAGCATGTTAATTTTTGTTTCTTCCGCTGTGAAGTAGGTGAAATATTGACACGATCATAGGGCTGCTGAGGATTACAGAAAGAGCTTCTGAAATCAGTTGTACTTTGTAGTTATTTGTAGAGGCCAGGAGGCTGATTGAAAAGAATGAAAATGCATCTTCTCATGATGGTACAAAGGTCCTGTAAACCTGAAACTAGGAAACATACTTGCCAGACATACCAGCAATCCCATCTGTTTAATTTGTCTATTTTATTTATGCTTTCAGCTTAAAAAAAGCAATATGCCTGTGTATGATTACAAATCTGCTTGGATAAGCTCATTTTAATGTTTACATCAGTTTGTGTCTTAACTTCTTTTTTTAATACTGGTAGGGCATCCATTTAATATTAGTGAGTGATGAGAACTTAGGGCTGTATTTATAGATGTGTCTTTCTCTACACAATATGGTAGATGGGATTTGTTTGCTGATTTATTGAAGTTGATGATACCTCAGTATGTGTATGTGGCTGTTAATTTTCTTTCTGTTCTCTGTCTTTCTAATTTTTGGTTTGTTCCTTGTTTTTGTTTCCTCCCTTCTTCTCTCATACCGCCCTGTGAGTTTGTTGTTGGGTCTAAAAAGGTAGGCTGTGATTGCATTTGTTTAAAAGTAGTTAGCTTTCTTCCATCTACTGCCTTTCCACTCCGCCTTCATTGCATATTTTAGTGTGGCTTTTTCTCTTTCTTTTTCAGTACACACAATAATAATTGCTGCCTGGAGCCTTACAACCATGGTTGACCCCTTTTTTGGCGCGTTTGGCAATTATATTTGGTAGCAAGGCTGAGTTCTGTTGTAGGACACACATAATTTGCTTAGGCGGCTGCTGGCCTCTGGAATTTGCTTTGTTTTTGAAACTCCAAAGCTATGAAGCTGTTGCTGCCTGTGTGTTTGGTTTCCAGATTCAAAAGTTCTGGCAGTTGATCAAATGCTGTAGCTGTGTCTTTTCAGTCGGGATAATGTAATGATCGGCGGTACCTCTCTAGTTGTGCATGCTAACTGGATTTAGCAGGATTTGATGGACATTTTTTGTTGAAGCATTTTGCATGAATACTTTTGCAAATTCATTTTGCATGTTTCTTGGTTTTAAATTTGGCCACTTTGAAAAAAAAAAAAACAAATTGAGGCTTCAAACCTATTGCTGGATGGTTTGTAGTGAAAATAAATCCTGTCTTGAAATATAACATTATTGCTCTGAATTTTCCATAAAATTATGCTGGGATCCTAGGAAAGAGTTGGAGATAAAAGGGTAAAGCATGTGTCCTGTACGAGATAGAAATGGAAATGGTGTTGAGTGGGGCTTTTTGGTTCCTGGAACAGGTTTGTTCTTCGGTTTGCAGCAGTAGTAGTGGTCACTGACAGTAGTGATCACGGTTGTTATTCTGAAGAGAACATAAAAAATGTGTTAGGTACCAAATTATCCTTAGAGAATAAGATCCTAAACAAGTTTTGTACTCAACTGTATGTGTAAATGTGCTGAGGAGAGGATCTTCTGAAGGAGTTCGGATGAGTAACACTCTGGAGTATTCCACATGTGACCCTGCATTGTGGCATTGCTCTCCTTGAGGGTGTTTCCAAGTGCATCACCCTTCTGAAGGGGCTTTGGTATCTTTGGGTGAGACTTGGGTGTATCTTTGAAACTGATAGCTTAAATGATCTAGAGGAAACATAAAGAGAAATGGGTCTTAGCAGTTCGGTACTGCAAGGAGCTGACCTAGAAAGGCTGTCATCTTATCCTAGAAGAGGTGGCAGTTAATTTACATGGACTTTCTTCTACCCAATAGATTAGAATTATACATTAGAGAGCCAAAATAATTAAACAGTGTTTTAATGAAAATATAAATCAGAAGTTATCTGTAAGCTTCTCACTTTCAGCTTTATGGTGAGATTCTTCAGGTAAAGCTGTGAAACAAAACTAGCAGGGTATTAAAATGAATAGTCATAACTTTATGCTGATATATATACACATGCATGATTTTTCCATTCAATTCGCACGTTGGTATGCTCTAAAGAAGCCATCAGTCACTTAGACATACTTGCAATGACCTGATCTTATAAATTAATACTACGCTTTCTTCAAAACAGGCTTCCCAAATACCAAGTAAATGAAGTTCTGCTGTCTGTGGAGAGTGGGTTTTGCTTCAATAGAATCATAGAATAGTTATGATTGAAATCTTTGCCTTTTGTCTTTTTGTACATACTTGCAGTAATTGGGGCAGTGGAAAGAAGCCTGAATTCATTGTACTTAATTGTAAGCATTAAATTAAGACACAATTTATACATATGATGCAAACTTGCTCTATGATTAGTGAGAAAATATTTTCCAGGAGGATGGTGAAGGCTTGCAGGGACTGTAGGAGATAGGTTCTATCTTGGCACCACACTGAAGAGCCTTGCAGTAGGTAGAATGAATTCAGTCTTTGAATAATTCATAGTAAATTTCTCCAGCACCAGGGATAAATTATCTGTTTATTTATAAATAAGGACAGTCTGTAAGAGAGATGTGTTTTATATGAACAATGTTTATTGATGTCTAAGTGAATAATGCATCCAAACTTCACATATATTGACATGCATAAATTTGCAGCAAAATCAGGTATTGGTTAGGAAGAGCTGTTGGTGCGCTGTATGACTGAAAGCATGCTGGTATTAGGTTCTGATTTAGGAGTCTGCCACCATCTCTTTTCCTTTTGATGCATGACTCATATTTATCAGCTTAATTGTATACATTCTGGAAAGCCACTTAAAAATGACAGTTTTGAGAAAATAAGAAGTGTAATTTGTCCATAATCATGGAGATTATTTGAAAGTGTAGAGAGAGGAAATTTGAAGTGTTACCATTTTTGAAAGGAATTAGAGCTGTGTAAGGAAACAATGATTCTCCAATTCCACTGTTTATTCTGTAGCACTTAAAATTTCACGCTGAAATGCAGAGATTAGTAAAACCTGACTTGTAAACAAATTGCACTCTGCTGTACAATACTGATTTGAGAGTGCAGAGTATCTTTTTTGATGGCAGTGTTTCTAATCTGAAGCTCAGATTGAAATCCTGATGAGTTTTGGTGCCTTTCCATGGTTTGTGTAGAGCAGTTTTAGTTTGCCCTCTGAATTTTCTTGCTTTTTTTTTCCTTAAGAATATCTGTAAAATACATGCCTGCTGAAGAATAAAAGAAATAGTGTAATTTTTTGACATATCTGAAACATAAAGATCGTATTTAGCTTCATTTAATGTCATCTTCACATCAGTTATGAATATGATGTGATCAGAAAAGTGGGAACAGTTATGTAGGAGTTATTTGTGACTTTTTAGGCAGAGAGGAGCAATAGGAGACATGCTTCTTGTCTCCTTTTATCATTTCTTATAATCAGTGACACTGGTTCTGATTGCTTTTCTATTTAATTTTTGTAAAGGCATTGTATGTGCTTCCCAGTATCTTTTTAAATGTCCTCTGTACATATAGATCATTTACTTTCTCTTCATCTTGAACTGGTCTTTCTCAAACCAACTACAAGGAATGTGGCATTTAGTGGCTGAATGCAGTGGTTGTGCTTTGGAATTGCTGCTTCTCTCTAGTGTAAAAAATCTAGCCCAAGAACCTCAAAAGCAAACAAACCAGTAACATGTAGTTGCTTTTACTGTTACCATTTCTCCCAGCCTTTCTGGCTTAAAATTTAAAGGAAATAATATAATATGCTTATTCCTACCCATACACTTTGTGTGGTTCTGTCACCCTTTTATTTCCCTCCCATTACAAACTTCATGAAGGCAGTCTGTTCACATGTGCTAGAAGAGGTTATTTCAGCCTCACTTTAATTCATCTCTGGGATCCTCTAGGAGGTTTATTGTGGGAAGAAACCCCACCACCCCAAACCCCTTTCATTCCATAATTATGGTATTTCCCCTTGTAGTCAAGTCTTGCTCCAGGGCTGTAGGGTTCAGCATGTGGAGAATGGATGTTGCACTGTTTTGAAGTTGCTAGGTTCAAATATGCTAGGTAATTTTGTAAGAGATATTCTCTTGAACTTAGTTGAATTGAAACAGTGTCACTGCATCTACTAATATGTAGTAGATGTGGTGATCTACTAAAAGCTAGAAATGTAGAACTAAGGCAGTCAATCCAAGATGGTTCTTTGTATTTTTTGTTACCCCTTTTAACCAGATTCGTTGGAGATGCTTCAGGTGTGTAATAAAAAATAACATCTTCAGCCGTTCTTTAAGTTAAAAGTTAACTCTCAGGTAACTTTTATTTTAGTTTAAACCAGCAAGAGAACAAAAATCCCTTGGTATGAAGTTTGGGCAATAAAACTGTAAGCCTCACTATATATGCACTTAGAAGACATTGTTAGAGGAAAAGGATATACTATTGGACTAATGTATATAGATGAATAAAATATCTAAGTTAGTCCTTAATTTTTCACTAAGAAAACAGGTCTTTAAGGCAAAGCAAGGGCATTCTTGCTAGGGAATGCTTTTGCGGGAGGGTGAACAGGAGAATTACTGATGGAGAGTAGCATTGTTCTGAACTGGGACTTAAACCAGGATGTGCATTGATATCTAGCATGGTGTACTTCATGTCTGTTTTTTTTAGATATAACTTACCAAACCCCCAAATGTAAACAGGTTAATGCATTTATCACATAGATTTGTGCCCAAGTCACGTTTTCAGTTGTAGCAAAGTGTCTGTTTGATATATTCAGTAGGACTTCATTGGCCTTGGCTCTTAGTTTTGTTTGAGAAAGGGAACATCTTCACCATTGTAGGGAAAGGAGGAGCAAGAGAAACTGTGCCAGTTCCTCCCTGAAGCAGTAGTGGTCTTTCACTGGTCATCCTTCAGAAGAAAAACATACTTACTTCAAGTTTTTCATTGTTTCACAATGAGAATGATCAGCCATTGGAATACTCTCTCCAGGGAAATGGCGGACTCCTCAATGTTGGATGCTTTTAAGATTAGGCTGAACAATGTACTGGGACATCTAGTCTAGGTTTTGCTTTGCCTAGAAAGGTTGGACCAGATGATCCTTTAGGTCCCTTCCAACCTTGTCTTCTACAGTTGTTTCAGGACCATGACATTTCTAAAACCACAGTATTCCTCCACAACTATAAGCAACTCTATTAACAGTGAGAAGCCGTTGCTGGCAGCAGTTGCTGTGTGATGAGAGGAGTGACACCTGGGAGGTCCCCAGTGAGAGTTTTAGGGGGCCCCATGCTTCTTTTCCTTGTGAGTACCAGTGGCATAGTAAAGCAAAACCCGGGCAAGATCAAGCAGCAGTTCCAAGCCTTGGGGATACAAGTGAAAGAGGCAGGGGCGCAGGTGATTTTCTGCTCTGTCTTGTTAGACAGGGATAGAAGTCAATCCATCGTAAAGTTCAGTACCTGGCTTCATGACTGCTGTTGTCATTAGGGCTTTGGTTTCTGTGATGATGGGAAGTCCTTCAACAAATACATCTTGTTTGGCAGAGACAGGATCAAAACCTACCCATGCAAGAGAATCTTCGCTAGCAGATGGGCTGACTTTGCCAGTACTGCTTTAAATTAATGAACTTAGGAGGGTAGTGTCCAAATTTGTGACACCTCCATATTCATAGGGAACAGGGTGATGAGTGCACCCATGAGAGTAGTTAGGAATGCTCCTCAGTCCTCCTCAAAGGCAGAAATCCTTGGTTCAGCCAAGTAATACGGGCAGCAAAAAGCTGGAACTGGTGCTGCATGCCCAGCCTGAGAGTTATGATGTCAGGAACTACAGAAATGTTGTGGGTGGAAGACATGAGTCAGGACAACAAGGCTGAGGAAACCTTCAGCTGCTTAAGGAAGATGTGGACCAGTAGAACCTGCTTCTCATGGGTGACTTTAATTCCACGGACACTTCTTGGGAAGCAACACAGTGGTATATGAGTTGTCCAGTTTCCTGGGATGCTTCCTGCGATAGGTGGTGGACATGCCACCTAGGAACACTGCTAGGTTACTGCTCACAGACCAAGAAGATTTGCTTGGCAACATAGGTTCCAATGGTAGGCTTGGATACAGTGGCAACAGCATTGTGGAGTTTAAGATCCTGCTGAGCACACTGAAGACCATTAGCAGCACAAAGACCCTGGATTTTAGAAGAGTCAACAAGAATATGCTTAGGGCCCAGATACAAGGGATTCCATGGGAAGCTTCCATGGAGAGCAAAGGAGCTTGTGGTTGCTAGGGGTTATTCAAGACCTGCCTCTTGAATACACAAGAACAGTTCATTCCCTACTAAGGGAAACGAAGAAGACAGAACAAGAGATTGCCCTGGCTTAGCAATGAGCTTTTGAGTATGTTTAAAAGCAAAAAAGACGCATGCCAGCTATGGAAAGGCATCCAAATACCCGTTGAGGACTAGGAGAACCTTGCTTTGGAGATTTTCAAGAAATAACTGGACAGGGTGCTAAACAATCTGAGCTAGGCTCCCCTTCCCATGAAAAGTTGGACCAGAGGAACTTCTGAGGTCCCTTCCAAATGGGATATTCTATGATTCTGTTTTATTTCATTTGTGATAAAGCTATTAAAGTGCTCTGAAATGCAGTCTTTTACCTTTGCCTATCTGTGTAAATGCTGTGCAGGCAAAATACATGATACGTTACTTTTTTTTCCAATGTATCCTCAAATTATTGGGTCTTTTTTATATTATGCTGGTTAGAATTTGCTCAGAGACAGTAAATGAATGTTGATCTACTATTAAGATAGAAAAAAAGTTGACTTTTAAGTGTTTAATGCCTTAAATAAGCATATCCTGTAACTGACTGTAAATGGTATCTTTTATTTTGCAGGCACTATAAGAAGCGCTGTCAGGGCAGGATGCGGAAACATGTTGGTGACCTGTGTTTACAAGCTGGAATGTTACAGGATTCCTTGGTGCATTACCACATGGCAGTGGAACTTCTGCGCTCCGTGAATGACTTTCTGTGGCTTGGAGGTAGGATCAAGTGATGATGATGACTCAGAGAGTTGCTGAACCCAAGTAAATCAAACTGTCTTCTCTAACCTTCCTTCTGTAAAGTATAAAGTTGGGGTGATTTTG
The DNA here is from genome assembly GCA_032466535.1 of Forpus xanthops. Classification (NCBI taxonomy): domain Eukaryota; kingdom Metazoa; phylum Chordata; class Aves; order Psittaciformes; family Psittacidae; genus Forpus; species Forpus xanthops. The sequence goes on from JASSUY010041746.1 coordinate 17,714, forward strand.
GAGGGGTGTGCCCAACATCTGAATATCAGGTGTCACTAAGAATGAAGCTGAAATAAAAATCAGTAAGACACGAGAAAGAAATGTGTTTGAGAAAACTTGGAACGTAAAATGTGTTACTGTAGTATGTGGAAAGATTATTCTTTTTTTTGGTATTTTTTTTTTTCAGTGGATTGTACAGATGTTTTAAAAATCTTTTCTGTGCGTATATATTATGGACTCTTAGGGAAAGGTTTCTGCCTTTACATCTACCAAGGTCACACAAATTTAACTTCCACTGGCATAAATTCCTTCCTTTCACAGTAGGTCTTAGTCTTCACCTTTTTCTTGCCTTTTCCTTCATCTTTTCCTTTTTGTTTTCTCACTTCTGCTTTTTTTTCCCTTCTGTTTATTGGGTATACAAGTGATCTTTAGACACAATTTCTGCTTCTCAGATTCATAGCCTTTCAGGGCAATTGCTGTCTCCAGTTCTGCTTTTAGCTTTCTTGTTCTACTTGGAAATCCATTTAGCTTCCTAGGGTTGTATATTTATACTACATTTAATTGCACTATAATTATATAATTAATTACTGATAAATAATGGTATTAAAAGAAATATTTATTAAATAGTGAAAATATGTATTAGCATATGTTATTATTTAATTACATTAATAAATCTATATTATTTATTGCATCATTATATTACATATTACATTTAGCTCTGTAGGCCACATATTATGAAAACCATAACACCTTTTGAACTTACACTTCTTTCCTTCTGCTCTTCCAAAAAGTTAATGGCTCAAGATGCTTCAACCAGGAAACGAGATCTTGTGTACAGCATGAAAATATCTTAAGGCTGGTCTGTTGGACAACCAAATTATACTTACAGACTCATGGAAAAACTTATATTGGAAGTGACTTCTGGTGATCCCTAAGTCTTATCTCCTGCTCATATCACATCCAGTTAAATCAGGGTGCTCAGGGACCTGTCCAGTTGAGAATGAGCTACATAGAATCATAGAGTAGTTAGGGTTGGAAAGGACCTCAAGATCATCTAGTTCCAACCCCCCTGCTCTGGGCAGGGACACCTCTGAAGGACGGAAGTTCTGCAGTCTCTGAGCAACCTGTTTTAACTTTTTGGTGCTCCTAGTTAGAAAAAAAAAAACAACAACAAAGCACAAATTTTACTACATTAAAGCAGAATTTCTTTTGTCAACTTGTGTCAGCCTGAATCCAATGGCTGTACCTCTTCCGTGGTTTCATGGATTTGTGTCCATTTGGATTAAGTATTTTGCATAGCTGTCTTCCTCTATTGTGGCTAGTACAGATTCTGCCTGGGGAGGTCTGACGTTAAACCTTGCCAGTGAAAACAGAGACAAAAAGGACATTGAGTGTCTCAGGCTTTCCCGTGACCTTTGTCACCAGAGGCCTTCAATTTGAGGTGTACTTCATGTTTGTTTAAATAGACTTTACTACATAATATTTTGCTGCTTCTCTTCCAATCTGTTGTCTTTTTCTTTATAGCTGCTCTTGAGGGGTTATGCTCAGCATCAGTCATTTACCATTATCCGGGTGGTACTGGAGGTAAAGTTGGATCTCGCAGGGCACAAGGAGGTTCTCTTTCTGCTGAGGCAGGCAACAGGCACAGGCCAGGTAAGGATGGGATTTTGTTTTTTACTCTGTTTGCCACCACTGAACATCTGTAAGTTTCCTCCGTGCATCCTAACTCCGTAAAATGACATAAATGACAGGGTGGGGGAAGGGGGGTGGGAAGGGAGAATGTATTTCTCTTAAAGATCATTACGTCAATGACTTTACTGTTTGGGTGTTAACGGCAACATGTGGTCTGAATAGAGTTGCAGAGGGTTTGATCTCTTCATCTGATTGTTAGTGGTGTCTGCATTAGTTTGAATTTTGCTGGTGGAGATGCAGACAGCTTTCATAAAGTACAGAATGTGTGCAGGCAGCTCTGTCACATCACAAGAAGTTAGGTACATTTATTCAGGGGTGTTTTGCTATTCTAAAGTCAATATTTAATAAATAGATTTGATGAACTAAATACCGATAAACCAACATAATTTTTAATGTTTAGTGTACTTTTTCTAAGCTCTCAGATTGAGTAACTAATACAAGGATTGACATTGATGCGATAGACATTCTTTGAGAAATGGCCTACTTAAAGTATTTTAGAAATCACTAGGAAAGTAACAGAAAAAATACCATTAACTCTGCTGTTCATCTCCATCTGGAATATTGTATACCATTTCCTATAAGAAATCTTGTACCACCCATGATGTTCTTTCCCTATAATAAGCCCCATATCCCTGTGGGGAGTAGCTTGCCCCCCCTCTGCCCCAGATCTGTAAGGTAATTCAGAGAGTAGTCATGTTAACTGATCTTGATGGGTTTCACCCCTGGACAGCTCTGTTGGGTCTCTTTAGGTTCTTGGGGTTTAGCTGCTTGTAACTGTTCCTCTCCTCCTTTGTGTTTGTGGCAAAGATCCTTTAATCGAATAATCTAACACTTCCCACACAGTGTTAAGGCTCTTGAAAGTTTTTGTGATTCCAGGAGAGGCTGTGTAGGGTAGTGAATGGAAAAGGTTTTGATTGTTATCAGCTAGATGGACCGCTGATCTAACCCAGCTGCTGCTATGTGTATACTCAGGTACTTACATAGTACTGAAACAACCAGAAACTGGATTTAAGTGCTGGCGTTAAGTTCTTTTGTGTGTAATGTGATCAGAATGAATTCCTTCCTCAAAGGAAAACAGCCACTCATTTTTATTTGTGTCTAAGTCATAATCTAGTTAATCGAATAAGCACTTGCTTTCTATTACCTTTATTACAAACTGTGTATGTTGACACCAGGTAGTTGGTACAGTAAAATTACATTATTTTTGGAGAGAATACTAGTTTTTCATATAATAGCTAGTCATTAAAATCCGTACTTATGGTCCCATTACCTAGGAGGGCATTTTATGTTGCCTGTTACAGTATAATTTCACACAGTTATTGAACTTCATCCATTTTTTAATGAGTATTTAACAGTAGATGTTGCAATCTGTTTGTAATGGGTATACCTTTTTACTAATGAAGGTAATAACTAAGTCATAGCTATCAAAATAATTGAATAAAATATATTTTGGGTATGTTATTGCTGCTCCTCTACCTAAATTGTCTTGTAATTCCAAGTCCTCTTTGCAGACTTGTTAGTTTTGTCATGCTTAGGTTTATAAGACAAGATTTTCAGATGATTTTTGTGTGAAGAAAAGCTGGTTACAGGTTTTGTGTCATCACATCCAGATGAAAATGTTACTTCATGGTCCAGTAGATATTGTTCCCTAACTCTGTTTATGATCTTTTAGTGTTTTCAAACCTGAACTGCTGAGCTCTGTCCAACCAAACAGCTTTTGGTGTGATGCCTCTTTCCTACAAAGTTTTCTGAAAGCTTCTTTTAAACTCCGTTTTTTTGACTCTGCAGTGCCTTTCATTTAAAATCTTTTCAAACTACACCTTTGTTTATAATCCACATTGTTATAATTAATTTTTGGGGACATTATTTAATCTGGGGAGCAAATTCCAATGTATCTTTCTGCAGGATCACACCATTATCAAAAGGGGGTTTGCAAATTTTGTGCAAGTCAAGAAAAACTGCACTTGGAACTGACATTCAATTCATGCCCACTTTTGAGGCATTGTAGATGTGAGAGTTACCTTTATTGCTTCCTGATGTGCCTGGAATTGCACCTCTTCTTGTGCCTGTACTTCAGCCTTGACAGGATGGGGTTTCTTGGTACTGTTTTTGTGCCCAGCCCCGATCAAGGGGAACGCCTTTCTCTTGAATCTCCTGTGATTTCCACCATTTGGCATGTTGAGGCTATTGTGCAGGACCTGTCTGCTAAAAAGTGTGATAGTGTCTGCTTTATATAGAAACATCTTGGGAAAGAGAAGCATTAATATAATTTCTCTTTGCATGATAAAGAGCACAAGCTTAAGAGAGCAGCATTAAAAGCTTATTAGTGTACCTCTCAGCTTTTTCTGAAACATTTTGGATAGGAATAGTTTATTCAGAAGACAATTGGTTGATAATATAGTGTTTAAAGTACTTGTCTGATGGAGTGAGGCATGGAATCTTCCCTGCTTCAACAACAGGCTTCTTTCATGGTCATTGCATTGAGTAAGCTGCTGTGTTTAGCTGATTGTGAAAAGACATGACATGGACCTGTTGGAGTAGCCCAAAGGAAGTAGTGAAGATATTCCAAGGGCTGGAGAACCTCTGCTATGAGAGAGTATGAGAGATCTGAGCTTGTTCAGCCTGGAGAAGGCTCTGAGGAGACCTTAGAGCATCTTCCAGTGCTTAAAGGGGCTGCAAGAAACCTGGAGAGAGGGACACTGGACAAAGACCTGGAGGGACAGGAGAAGGGGGAATGGCTTTAAACTGACAGAGGGGAGATTGAGATTAGATATAAGGAAGAAATTCTTCCCTGTGAGGGTGCTGAGGCTCTGGCACAGGGTGCCCAGAGAACCTGTGGCTGCCCCATCCCTATCAGTGCTCAAGGCCAGGTTGGATGGGGCCTGGAACAACCTGCTCTAGTGGAAGGTGTCAGGGGTTGGAACTGGATGAGCTTTAAGGTCCCTTCCAACACAAACCAGTCTGTGATGCCATAAAAAGGGAACTTTGATTTTTTAAATCTTTAGTCAAGGACTTTGCACATTCTTGAACCCTTCTGTTTGTAGGGGGAGAGTGTCCGCTTGAAGGGATGTGTCCCCTTGAAGGGATGGATTCGTGTCTGTAGCCTTTTGGTGTAAAAGATGATTTTGAGTTGCTTAGTTCCTGTTGACCAGGAGCCTGGCCATATTCAGTTGGCTGTGTGATTTGTATATTGAATAACCCAAGTTTAGATTGCTTTATGTGTCCCTTAGTAGCATTTAGGGCTTCTCTATTGTGTTTTGCTTGAAGTACTAAGCTTTTAATTTTGTCACCTGACCTTACTGTTCCCCCAAGCGGAAGTAGGACACCTGAGTGAAGTGCTGGAATATCTTACTGATCTAGCTCTAAATCTGTAGTTCAGTAGCCTGAGGTCTGAGCCAATCAACTGAAGGGAGATCCTACCTTGCTCAGAAAGCAATGTTTTTTGTCTGCTTAACAATTTAACTGCCGTGTTTAATCAAAGTTTAGGGCAACAAGGTGTTATATAGAATCATAGAATACTTAGGGTTGGAAAGGACCTTAAAATAATCCAGTTACAACCCTCCTGCCATGGACAGGGACACCTCACACTAAACCATGCTACCCTAGGCTATGTCCAGCCCGGCCTTGAACTCTGCCAGCGATGGAGCATTCACAACTTCCCCAAGCAACCGATTCCAGTGCCTCACCAACCCTCAGTAAAGAATTTCTTCCTTATATCCAATCTAAACTTCTCCTATTTTAAGTTTGAATCCGTTACCCCTTGTCCTGTCGCTACACTCCCTAACAAAGAGTCCCTCCCCAGCATCTCTGTAGGCCCCCTTCAGATACTGGAAGGCTGCCATGAGGTCTCCACTTTGCCTTCTCCAGGCTGAACAGCCCCAACTCTCTCATCCTGTCTTTATATGGGAGGTGCTCCAGTCCCCTGATCATCCTCGTGGCCCTCCTCTGGACTTGTTCCAACAGTTCCATGTCCTTCTTATGTTGGGGACACCAGAACTGCACACAATGCTCCAAGTGAGGTCTCATAGGACCAGAGTAGTGTTGATAATCCTGCTTTGCAATATTCTTGGCAACTCTTTGATGTGAATATCCTGACTTGTTGGGTTGGCATGACTCAATTATTCAGAGAATTTGGTGGAGTGAAATTATTGGCAATTGAAAGGGATACAGTTGCTTAGAAATGTTATTCATGTGTATTGTGCAGGTTAAATGAGCTCCCACAAGGCGACTTAAGTGCTATAGGAGCTGATGTTAAACTACTATAAGTGGATTGTGATGCAAACTTGCCAACTAAAACAAGAATAAAGAAAAAGGATATGACTTTAACTCTTCAGTGGCTTTAATTCTTCAATTCTTGATGTGTTTTAGAATTCATTGCAAGTTTATGGGATTTTTACATTTATTTTTTAACTAAATGAGATTTAACATGTGATGACTCCTTGAAATATAAATGATAGTCCTGCAAAAGAACAATGATGATCCTGATAAATCTTGTCATTTTGTTCAAGCATATTGTGTTGGCTATATTTAAGGCTGAAAACAAAATCATTTTTGTTCCTCCTTTTAGGGGCACAAGAAGTTCTCATTGATCCAGGTACATTATTTTCATGCATGTTTCCAAAGTATTTTCTTTTATTAATTGCATATGTTTTGCATTTGTATAGACAGTTACTGCCATTGGCCAAAACGAGGACTGATTCCTGATGTTTCAGGTTTTGGCTATAAATCTTGAGGAAGCAAAGAAGCTGAAGGGTAACTGGCACAAAATAAATGATGTAGTTCCATGATTGTGTCCCTGTAAATTTTCACCAAGGTTGTTTCTTCTTTTGAGTAGGGAGAATGTAAGTTTTTTAAACCGACAAACCTAAACAGTCCCATATAGTCTTGTAGTACAATAGACTCTCTCAGTCATCAGTAATGAAGATTTTACACTTAACTTCCATGAAAACCCTAAGATTTAATCTACAGATGTGCTTGGTAGGATACTTTATAGGTTGATAAACATATAAAACAGTTTTTTCAGCTTTTGAGCAGAGTGTTTCTGAATGTATACAGAGAGTAGAAAGTATATTTAACAGATACATTAACTCTGTTCACTGAGAGTTAGAACAGTTCTGAAACACAAAGATGCCATCTCAATAGCGAAACCTTTTGGAAAATATAATCCTACAGATGAGCATGTAAAAAAAACTCCAGAGCCTTGCTACACCTTGGGTGTGTTTTCAACTTTGTGGTGTTAAATCTGCAGTAAAATTAAATTCTAGACATAAAATGTTCATGGTCTTTGTAAAACCCCAGATTTCCTTGGCTGCTACTTCAGATTCTTACCCCTTTTGTATGTAAAGACTCTTTCTGTCTCTCACCTTCTTTCACATATAACAAGAGCAATTTCTTGCTGAGCTTCCTTTTAAACATGGAAGGCTCGGATTTGGTGGCTTTTGTTACTCCACAATACTTGGTTTTCTGTGATTAGGCATAGGGAAGAGAGGTATGTTTTCAATGATTGGAGGACGTCACTGTTCTAATAACCAGTTCCTAAAAAAATACATGTTTTATTTCTTAGGTGTGTTTTTAAAAATACAGTTTTAACGTAGAACAAGGAATAATTGAAAGATTAAAATCACATATTCAAGTAGTAATCAGGCTTTAGCAATCTAATATTTTATGCAGAGTCCAAACATTAGGATAAGTGCAAAAGATGATGAACATGTTTTGGTTTTACTAAGTGAAAGATTGTTTCCTGTTTGCTACTTTATGATTGAATTAATTTTTCATTTGTACTCTGTAACATAGTAAAACAGAACTAGTGTTTTCTAGGTAGAGCATGATTTCTTTCTATATAGTATTTGTGTATACTTTGGTCAAACCTACAGCATATCCTTGTTTTCTTCGTTGATATGTAGTATTTGCCAGAAGTCCTTCTGCTCATTTCTTACCCTGTTCTGTTCCAGGTGCACTGACCTCAAATGGTATTAATGCAGATACCAGTGCTGAGATAGGACGTGCCAAGAATTGCCTTAGTCCTGAAGACATCATAGATAAATATAAAGAAGCAATTTCTTACTATGGCAAGGTAATCCTACTTAATTTTGAGAAACTTCAGCGGAATTCTAGTGAATAGTGAATTGCTGTGGTTTTGGTTTCAGAGGATCTTCTGAAGTACATGCAATAAAGTTTGTAAACCTTATGATGATGGAAGGAACAGGAATAATTTATACTGTTGAATTAAGGGCTTGATTTAGAGTCTGGGAACAGCCAGATTTAGGTCAAAGGCAACTGCAATGTACTGAGTAAACTATTTACTGTGCCTTCTAAATATCTGGAGGTTTTGGATTAATTGTCATGTATTTTTAAAGCATACTAAGCAGAAGTATTAGGTACTATAAGGTTTGGTAACTATTACCCATGTTTGTGGTCCTTAATACATCATCAGCTCCAGTGATGCTTTTATATGTTGTGTAAGCTGAATGCTTATTTACTGTACCTGCTGGAAGGTTCTCTGAGGAATTCAGGAGTTTATGAAGAGGTTGCTGATGATGGATATGATTTTAGGGGCTTGTTCCTGGAGGCTGGGATTTAGAGCATGTGAAGAAGATAAGGGGTCATGGAGGAAAGGTGAAGGACAAACATTTTTAAAAGAGGATGTAGAAAAACAGTTCTTAGCTCTACTGGAGCATTTCTTTAGATCTTTGTGCAAATGCTCAGTGCATAATGGTGATAAGGTAGCTTAATGTTTGCATTCATAACATGAAGAGGACAAAATTATACTGTGACAATAGTGGCTCAGTATCCTCATCAACAGTAAAGATAAGTTTAATTATATTGCAGTGCAGTTATTTATGCTTTAATCACTCTTTAATTTCAGGTATCTCTCTGTGTGATATTGAAAGTATCTTTAGACTAAGCTATGTAAATATGATGTGGCGTATCCATGCCTGTATTGAAGGGGGACTCTCCAAATGAAACAAGATAAATTGTATGTGTGAGCTAATTTATGATCAGGAGCAATGAAAGGCGATAGCTTTGAGGGTGATTTCACGTAATTTTGAATCCATCAATATTACAGTAATTCTCAAGTATGCATTCAGGTTTTTGTTACCTTAAGGGTAAGTTGCTCATCTAGAAAGAATGAGATTGCTTAAGAAGTATAAAACTGGGGCAGGATATTTATATTTTGATTGTAATAACATACGTTCTGATCTCGGCAAGTAATAACTGTGTTTCTTAACAGCTTCACTTGCAGGTAACAGTGATCTTTGTCTTGGGACTGATCTGTAACTGTTCAGGACAATTGTAGTTAGCTTTTGCTTGTTCAAGACTTAAAGGTAGAATAACTCCTAGTTCGAACGCTGAAGAAGTAGCACTTTCTATGTATTTTTTGTCATCACTTTAAGAAACTTCTGTAGCATTTTCTAAAATGGGTTCAATCTCCAATAATTTGGTTTTTGCTGATGTAAATACATGAGAGACTTGGGGAAGAGTGCTCATAAAAAAGGACCTGGGGGCTGCTGAACATGAGCCAGCTTGTGCCAAGGCAGCCACCAGCATCCTGGCTTATGTCATCATCAGTGTGACAGCAGGACCATGGCAGTGACTGTCCCCCTGTGCTGGGCACTGGTGAGGCTGCATCTCGAATCCTGTGTTCAGTTCTGGGCCCCTCACTGCGAGAGAGACATTGAGGTGCTGCAGCAGGGCCAGAGAAGGGCAGTGGAGCTGGTGCAGGGTCTGGAGCACAGTGTGATGGGGAACAGTTGAGGGACCTGGGAGTTCAGTCTGGAGAAGAGAAGGCTCAGAGGGGACCTTATTGCTCTCTACAACTGCCTGACCGGAGGTTGTAGTGAGGTGGGGTTGATCTTTTCTCCCAAGTAATGAGTGACAGGACAAGAGGAAACGACCTCAAGCTGTACCAGGGGAAGTTTAGATTGAATATTAGGAACAATTCCTTCCCCAGAGGGTGCAGGCATTGGAACAGAGTGCCCCGGGCAGCGCTGGAGTCACCATCCCTGGAAGTGTTCAAAAACTGTGCATATAAGGCCCTCAGTGACATGGTTTAGTGGTGGCCTTGGCAGTGCTGGGGTGAAGGTTGGACTTGATCTTAAAAGGTCTTTTCCAACCTAGTTGATTCTATGAGAGGAATACATAACTGCTTTGGTGAAGTAACTCTTGCATTTTGTTCTGAGCTTTATTTCCTCCATTAGATTACAAACATGATAAAAAAAAAAGTTTTAACTTCAGCGGGGCATGGGCTGACTGAAATATCCAATACCGGTATTGTTTGAGGGAATAACTAGATGATACTGTCTAGAAAACTGCCTGTGTTTGTTACCAAGCTCAGACAGATCAATACACATCTACTTTGTCTTCTGCCTTTCTTTTAAGCAAGCTGGGTAACTGAAACAGTCATTTACAGATAACATTGTGTAAGTAGATACTAGAAAACTCAGAATGGTTTGTAATTTACTTGTCCTTAATGAGAATGCTTTAACTAAAGAGAAAATGGGTGCAGTAAAACTGAAGTTGTTGCTTAGAGCATCCTGTCCTGTATAAAGTATTTCATAAGTAGAAAAGGGGAGATTAATTCCTCATTTATCATAATGGAACGGTTTCAAGTGATGATGAATTATTGTCAAACTGACTCTTTTGCTTACATACCCCTTACACTGTGACGGTAGAATTTATTTCTTTGTTGCAGCCACCTCACCCACACCGGCATATATATGACGTTACCAAAATGATCCTGGTATTCCCAAATTTTCTCCTCATCTGAACTCTCACTCAGAAGTTGTGTTGTGTCTCAAAATAAGGAAAGTGAATGAAGAGGCTGAAAGCCATTGTTTTGCATAATATTTTAGATGACACCTTAATTTTCAGTTGGTTATATGCTGATAATTTAACAGTATAGTCACTGGCGTTAAGGAATCGCTGGGTTTGGAAGATGTGACAGCTGATTTATGTGTTGAGCAGAAGTACTTATCAAATCTAGCAGGTGAAATACTTCAATAAAGTCTTAATTTTCTCCCTCTTCAAGTACAAGAACGCCGGGGTGATTGAACTGGAAGCCTGTGTGAAGGCAGTGAGAGTCCTTGCAATACAGAAAAGGAGCATGGAAGCCTCTGAGTTTCTTCAGAATGCAGTTTATATCAACCTTCGTCAGGTCAGTGTGGAAAGTCCATTTGCTCTTGTCTGAGAGATAATACTGAAGTGTGAAAGCTACTTAGATTCAGGAAACCAGTTTATTCTCTGTATCACTACTTTCCTTCTCACTCGGACTTCTGAGGTTTTTCACGTATGTGAAAAAAGGTATTGGTATGGTTTAAAAGGTATTCAGAGTTCATCTAAAAACATGAGAACTTAGTTTCAGATTAAAGACTCTCTTGGGTTTTCTCCCTTGTGAAGGAAAAAATCCAATTGTTGTTCTGTTACGATGTTTTACTGGAGAAAAATAGCTGCTTGGAACAGATCTGCAATGGATTTTTTTGCATCTTGTTCAATGAAACTGTGAGCAAATCAGAAACGATCACTGTTACAAGACCACTGTTGTAAAGTTATCTTAGGAAATGATGAGAATGAATGATCTTAGGGTGGTGAGGCACTGGCACGGGGTACCCAGAGAAGCCGTGTCTGCCCCATCCTTGACAGTGTTCAAATCCAGGTTGGACAGGGCTTGAAACAATCTGCTCTAGTGGAAGGTGTCTGTGCCCATGGCAGGGGGTTGAAATAGGATGAGCTTTAAGGTCCCTTCCGACACAGACCATTCTGTGATTCTTTCATTTTATGTATTTTTGTTTTAGTTCAGTAGGAATTTAGAGGAGTTATTGCAGCAGGGTGTTTGACACTGTTTCTATAGCTTTCTCCTGAACAAACTGCAAGATATGGAGTGGATGAGTGGTCTGCGAATGGATAGGAGGTGGATAACCAGCTGCTCTGAGAGGGTTGTGATCAAAGGTTTTACTTGGGCTGGTAGCTATTCACAGATGGGGTCCCTGAGGGTTTGATAGAGGGCCCTGTGCTGTTTAACATCTTCAAAATACCTACATGATGGGATTGATGAAGATACCAAACTGGGTGGTGAGGTTGGTGCATCAAGTGAAGGAATGCAGACTGTGGAGCGGCTTTCTTCCTGCTTGAGTAGGTAACGTTAATCTGCACTTCATGTTCTTTCTGAGTAACAGCTTTTGGGGATTCTAATAAATAGTTTTAAAGTTGTTCTGTAGTTTATTTTTGTGCTTTGTGTTCTTCCAGCTGCATTGATTCATGAAAGTTTTCAGCTTGGTGCATTTGCCTTTTCACAACTCTTATTACAGGGATTGGTCTTTTGTATGGATGAGTGGTATTTTTGCACTTGGCAGTTCTGAGGGAAATAGGAACTTCAGCTTCAAAAATTGTCTCAAACTGTCTATAATGATTTACAGGTGTTATCTGCCTGTGTCTCTTTATATCCTGAGGTACTAAAATCTGAACTACTAGATAAGATCATTATGCCTTCTGTGAAAAGTAAGGCTGCTTTGAGGTCTCTTCTGTCCCTGTATCTAGAAGTGACTTTTGAAAGCAGACTATTTTTTGGTAATTATATTAGGATTTGAGTGACTAAAAGATGTTTTGAAGCTTCATTTATAAGATCTAATTATTTCTGTGAAAGTAAACCAATGTAGCATCATCTTTTAGTTTTGAAGGTTTTAAGTGTCTGAAGTGAAATGCACAGAATCCACTGATTGATATCTTCAGGTTTGAAGAATGAGTTGCAGAAACGCTGTTTCTGTCCTTTAGTGCTATTTTTGCATGAAGTTTGTCGTTTTAAACGCCTTTGCAAAATGTGTTAGTCATTTAAACTATTTTATATTGCTTTTGGTTGTGCATGCCAGGTATTGTGCACTAGGTGTCAGCATCGGTTCATCGTCAGAGCTTGATACTGCTTGTTAGTGGGATGTGGGCTTGAAGTAGTTGGTAGCTTCTGGAGTTTTGCAGCAGTTTCTTCTTGGCTGTCTGGCTTCAAATCAAGGTAGTCATTCAAAGCAGGGAAAGCAGTGGTTACCTGGGACTTGTGGCAATGTATTGATAAGCTAAAGAAGCACATGTTGGTAGTTCCTCACCAAGTTTGTTTCAACTTTAAGGCTAATGAGGCTCTCAGTAAATTCTTCCTCTCTGGTTGGCAGTCTGCATATCATGGAATGAAAGTTCTGTGGCTTACAAGATCAGAGACATATAAGATACTACTATCTGTCTACTACATGAGATAGTATCTTTTTTACTTTCATAGCCTGAGATTTCAAGATTAATAATTAGATTCAATCTTAAAGGGATAAAAATATTTTAATTGATAAAACAGTAGATTTTGGAAAATTTTTTTTTCATTTTACAGGAGAGCTGGAGAGGAACCTTACAGGAGGGCCTGTAGGGACAGGACAAGGGAGAATGGCTTTAAACTGACAGAGAGGAGACTGAGAAGAGATTTTAGGCAGAAGTTCTTCCTTGTGAGGGTAGTGAGGCACTGGCACAGGGTGCCCAGAGAAGCTGTGGCTGCCCCATCCATGGCAGTGTTCAAGACCAGGTTGGATGGGGCTTGGAGCAGCCTGCTCTAGTGGAAGGTGTCCCTGCTGGTGGCAGGAGTTGGAACTGGATGAGCTTTAAGGTCCCTTCAACCCAAATCACTCTGTGTTTCTGTGATCATGTTAAACATCTTCAGGGCCACAAGGATGATCAGGGGATTGGAGCACCTTCTGTATGAAGATAGACTGAGAAAGTTGGGGCTGTTCATCCTGGAGAAGAGAAGGCTGCGTTGAGACCTCATAGCAGCCTTCCAATATCTGAAGGGGCCTATAGGGATGGTGGGGAGGGACTCTTCATGAGGGACTGTAGTGATAGGACAAGGGGTAACGGGTTCAAACTTAAACAGAGGAAGTTATATTGGATCTGAGGAAGAAATTCTTTACTGAGGGTTGGTGAGGCACTGGAATGGGTTGCCCAGGGAAGTTGTGAATGCTCCATCGCTGGCAGTGTTCCAGGCCGGGTTGGACAGAGCCTTGGGTAGCATGGATTAGTGGGAGATGTTCTTGCCCATGCCAGGGGGGTTTGAACTGGGTGATCTTAAGGTCCTTTCCAACCCTAACTATTCTATGATTCTGTCTTCCATGAAATATGGAGCTGTTAGTGTCTGTTCTGACTATTTACTCGTTAGTACTGCTGAGAAGTAAAGTTGGTAGAGAACTCTGTCTTTGCTGCTTTTGTTAGCTGCTGAACTTGGACCAAGCTTAAATTCTCCTGTCAGTAAAAGCTGTCATGACTTACTATATGCAAATTCCCTGGCCTTCTTAGTGTTGGATAAGTCTCTACTACATTTCTTCCCTCTGCTGCTATTTTGTTTTAAACTCAGATATATGCTTTAAAATACTGCTTAAAGCCATTCCTTTTCTCTTTTTCCCTTTACATTTCAGCTTTCAGAAGAAGAAAAAATCCAGCGCTACAGCATTTTGTCTGAGCTGTACGAGCGGATTGGCTTCCACCGCAAGTCCGCTTTCTTCAAGCGCATAGCAGCAATGCAGTGTGCAGCCCCCAGCATCCCAGAGCCTGGCTGGAGGGCCTGCTACAAACTGCTTTTGGAAACCCTCCCTGGGTATAGCTTATCATTGGATCCTGAAGATTTCAGCAAAGGTAAGTGTCTCTGGGAAAGTATGAGCAGAGGACATCACTCAACTGGCTTTCTGGAACCGACTTCCTAGAGAGATATCAAATGAAGCTGAAGTCGTTTACCTACCCAAAACTAGTTACAGCAAATAACACTGTACCATCATTTTTTCTTAGTGCCGCTTTCAAAGACTTAAAGTTTCAATGATTTAAATGAATGTATTGTTGTATTCCTCTGTTTGCAGCAAGTAATTGTTTTATTTATGAGAGCTTCATTTCTACTCTTCTTCAAAATGTCTTTATTTTTGACTATACAGTACAAAAATGGCCAAATTTTATTTTCAAGTATTTTTTTCCATAAAGTTCCTTCAACTTGTGCATTAGCAGTTGTATTTCTTCTGGTATTTGGTGCTGTTTGATCGTATAATGAAAGAATGAAGAGTCTTTTACATATTTATAAATGTATATATATAGAGAGACACACATATGTATAATGTAATTATGCATCTATAGATATTTGACCCAATCTGTAGGGTCAAATACATCACATTTTTCCACAAATTAGATGAGAGTGGTGCTATTTGTAAGCCTAGCATTTGGTTAAGCCGCTTCAACAGTTTTTAGAGGCTGTATACCATTTGAATTACTATTCTGTTGCATCTATTAAAAACCAAAGGAAAAAACAGTCCATAAGAACACATGCCAGTTCCTGTAGCTGTTAAATGCTGTGTTCACTCTCTGCAAGTTAAGTGCTGTTTCTTTCCCCATTTAGTTAAGGTATATTTAAACAATACTATCAATGTTATCCACATCTGTATATAAAGTAATAATTCAAAAAGTTGTCTTGGTTTTAATATACCGTGCTGCCTTTTTCCTCTAAAGGAAGACACAGCTAATATGTTGCTTGGGAACTCCTTTTGAGTAAATCTTTATTGCCCCAAAGCTTGCATTCTTTTGTATAGTGGAATTGTTGGGGACCATTCACTAGATGTTGCTGCTGCAGGAAAGGAGCAGCAAGCAATGGACTGTGCTTGTACTGGTGGAAAGGAGGTGGAGTTCATCAGTATAAAACCTCTGAACTGAACTGGTTTAAATATGAACGAACAGCAGCTGGAATATTCTTCTCCCTTTTGTGAGAGTGCATTGACTGTTTTTGAGATTCCAGTTTGATGCTGGAAGTTCAGTTTTCAGTTTCAGTTTTCTGTATGTGCTAGGTCACTTAGCCTTTGAAATAATCATAGAATCCTAGAATAGTTAGGGTTGGAAAGGACCTTAAGATCATCCAGTTCCAACCCCTGTGCTCTGGGCAGGGACATCTCCCACTAAACCATGGCACCCAAGGCTCTGTCCAATCCGGCCTTGAACACCGTCAGCAATGGAGCATTCACAACTTCCCTGGGCAACCCATTCCAGTGCCTCACCACCCTTACAGTAAAGAACTTCTTCCTCAGATCCAATCTAAACTTCCCCTGATTAAGTTTGAACCCATTACCTCTTGTCCTCTCAGTACAGTCCCTCATGAAGAGTCCCTCCCCAGCATCCCTATGGAGCTATCTAGTCAATTCAGTCAAGGAAGGACATGACAAAACTCATCTTGACTAGCCACTAGGTGACACCTTCCAAACTCTTCAGCTCCACTGAAGCAGACATGTAGAAACCCACTGCGTGTGTGGATAGTTATTTTTAAAACTGGTGTGATTTTAGCAGTCACTGAAAGAAATGATTTGTGAGAGGAGGCAGACAATGGCAACTGGTCTAGACAGAAAGATAGAAAGGATCTAGGAAGAGGGGATGTGCTGGAATTGTGCCTGAATGCAGCTCACCCTGAACCACCTCCTGCTTCGCCAGTCCAGACTAAGTACACCCTCTGGAACAGCACTTCTGTACACCTTGGAGAAGCAAGTAACATTGACCCCAGTCAGAGATAGGACTTGGAACTAGGTGACCTTTAAAGTCTCTTCCAAACCAGTTATTCTGTGGCCTATGAGGGAAAAGAAGACTGGGGCTGGACTATGTTGCAAGAAGAGGTTGTAGAAGTTGTGCAATAAGTGATGACATGATTGGTGTTTATCTGTCATATTTAACTTGGCTTCATGTTGCACTGAAGTGCTTTGATTTTTACCCCTAAAATGACTGTTTCAGTGACATGAGGAAAGATCACTGTAAAGTCTAAGAACTACTTGATAAGAATGACATTTCACAAATGTAAAATAACAAGACTTTTATGTGCAGAATCTTAACTCTTAAGTATGCTGCAGTAAATATTGCTAGAAAAGTTTACTAAATGGTGAAGGGTGATACTAGGAAGAAGGCTCTGTAGAAGTTTACAAAGTACTGCATGTCTTGGAATAGCTGTTACTTAGAAATTACTGTTCTTGCTTGCTACTAAAAGCAGGTTGAGTTTAATGAAGAGTACTGCATATAATGGTTTTGAAAGAAAACTTATATTGTGCTGATCTTTTTATTGTTCTGTAGATACTTTGCAAGAGTGAAATAATTTATAGTCTGAAACTTTGTTTGTAAAGATCAAAAATCAGCAAACTTGCTCCATGTCCTGCAGTTTTTTTGCTTTTATTTGACTTCTAATGTCCAGGAGAGAATTTGTAGAAAACACCCTTCGCTTGATATTTAAAGAGACTTAAGAAGTACTTGATTTGGATAAAAAATAAGTTTCTATATGAAACTATGTGTGCTGAGGTGCTGGCACAGGGTGCTCAGAGAAGCTGTGGCTGCCCCATCCGTGGCAGTGTTCAAAGCCAGGTTGGATGGGGCTTGGAGCACCCTGCTCTAGTGGGAGGTGTCCCTGCCTGTTTGGAACTGGATGAGCTTTAAGGTCCCTTCCAACCCAAACCATTCAATGAGTCTATATCTCATGTGAATTTCTTGTTCAGAGAATTTAAAAATATGACACATTAAAGGTTTTGTGTATCATTTTGTTTTTGCTTCATGGGAAATGTAGCTCAATGTGCTGGTTTCTAAGGGTAAATTTAGTATAGAAAAGCATATATTTAGTATAGAAAAGTATATATTTAACATAGACAAGTAAAGACAAGCGTATACAACAAAAATTGCTTTCACATTTAAATATTCAAGCAAATGCAAAGATCCTAATCTTAAGTACAAAAATTGGATTTTGTAATTATTGATTCCATTGGTTAATTCTTGAAGGTATCGTTAAATTATTGCTTGGTATATAAAGGAAACATAACTTTGTGATGATTTTAATCTGATGATTTCTTTGAAAGGTATTAAATGACTGCTTACCTTATAGGAACTCACAGAGGATGGGCTGCAGTACAGATGCGTTTGCTTCATGAGCTAGTATATGCTTCTAGAAGAATGGGGAACCCTGCTCTGTGTGTCAGGCATCTGTCTTTCCTTCTCCAGACCATGCTGGACTTTCTTTCTGATCAAGGTATGTTTTTTAAAAGAAAGGTATTGATACTTTCGTCTGCTTACAGTCAAACAATATGACTTTGATTTGAAACATCCTTAATTTGAGAAGAAATGGAGAGCACGGAAGTGATGGAATTCTGTGTATGCTGGAGGTAGCTTATTGATGGTGTTCAGTTACTTTAAATATTACTGTTCTGACCTTGATGTGTAGTATCTAAATTAAAAATTCCTTTAATATTTTCCATCTGTAGATTGACTCCCTCAAGCCTAATGCTCTATTTCCTCTGTAAGAATTAAGACTATGATCACAGGGCTTAATTTATGCTTGGATTAAAAAAAGAAGTAGTATTTAAAAATGCTACCAGCTTTCATAAGTGCTTTTAATGAAGAGGTTGAGAGGAGCTGAAGTTGAAAAGTAAATGCAGAAGAATATGGTAGTTCAGACTAAATCTACCATGCGTTTCCTGGTGAAATATGTTTTCTGATGAAACACTGTGTGGAATCAGAATTCATCTGAGTAGGCACAATCCTTGTCTCTGTGTTTGAAACAATGACCTTGTAGAATCTGGGCATGGTGGAATTAAATTAAACGTGTTTGACATGGGCGATAGGCTTAAGTTTCGGTGGTTTCTTTCAAAAGGTATTTTTTATCCGGCCATAAATTTCAGTGGAATTTATTAGATTTGTCAGTGGATGTAGTAGAATAAATGTGCCTGGAGGGTTTTTAGAAGTGGTAATGGTGTGTTTGAGGACCCCTTTGTGGGGGAGAGCCATGCAGCTGGAAAAGCAAAGAAATATTCTTCCTAAGAGATATAATGCAAACAAGCCAGTTGTCAGACAGGTTTATTCATCACCCAGGGTAAAGGGATTAAAATAGTGATGAAACGGGTTTGAAAAATTGCTTTTGATTCACAGTAAGCAAGGTAAAAAGTTAAATTTTTCAGCATTCCCGTTTTATGATAAAGAGGATGGGAGAAAAATGTTGCAGTTTTGTTTCCCTTTTCTCCTTAGTTATGGCCAAATTGACTCCTGCAGCAAAGAAGTTTGCTTCTGAGCTTTTGGGTGCCGATGAATTCCCTCTGTTTAGTGGCACAAATCAGTGGTGAAGGAAGGAGAGGAGCTGGGAAGAACTGAAACTGTTATAAATTGTCTTTCTGTCTGTAGATCTTACTTGTGGTCAAAAGGTCCTTAGATATTCCAGGGCTTTTAATGAAGCTTAGTAGATGGATGTATGGAAAGCCTGGCAGAAGACAAGGTTTTAAGCTCTTCTGCTATGCTCGTCTGCATCTGGCATCGGTAATCCCTAATCCTAAAAAGGTTTGAAATCCTAAAGTGAGGCATTTTTTGTGTTTCTTGTTTTCAGACATTATATGGCTGAGTAATCTGTGGTAACAGGGATTGTTAGTGTCTTTGAAATATCAAACTAAATGTTCTCAAGTGTGTTTGAAAAGTAGCTGAATCTTGTTATCTTTCTCTCCTGAAGACATCCAAAATAGAACTTGCTGTTGTATTTGAAGCCTTTTATTGATGGCATGCTGCTCAGACACAGTTAGTAGTGTTCCAAACTAGTTGGAGCATGGATGACAGTGCCAGAAATGTATTTATGAGATTGGTATTGTGTGATGTTATGCAAGGGTCTATTTAGCATAGAAAATGACTTAAAATTTATAGTTCTTTCTAAGATGTCAGAATATTAGGGAAAAATGAGCCAACAAAAATCCTTCAACCTTGAACTGTGATAAAAGGATAAAAGCAAGATGAATTGAATGCTAAGGTTTATGCTACAGACTGTTTTAAGTCTATGAACAGTTCCCCTTATAATACAAACATTTAGAAAGTGTTGTAATTAGTATTCTTCTCTGATAATAACATGACTGAAACCTTCAGGTTTCCTTAACCAATTAAAGTCTGAATTAGGAACCTGAAGTCGTACAGTAGCACTGGTGTTCAAGAATGCTAAGATCTCATTATTTTTCTGTGCTGCACAGAAAGTTAGCCAAATTACTGTTCCTAGGAAGAGGAAAACTCACTCTTTTAAAACTTAAGTTTTTACCTGAAAGTGTTTTTTCTTGACTCAAATAAGTGTATTTTAAAGCTTGTAATTGATAATGTATGTCAAACCCTACACTTGTATTTAAAAATCAGGTAGTTTGGGGACCATCATTAAAACCAGAGTGAATAGAAGTGGAAACTCTAGCTAGTAACTTTCAGCTTAAAACATTTGACATTGTAACTTAATTGTCTAATCCTGTTTGTCTTAAGGATTAGCTGCCTCTAGACACAGGAATGAGAGCATTCATTCTGGTTTGTTAACGTAATTCAGTTCATTTACTAGTTCAGTTGATGCTGAGATACTGAGACTTCAGAAAACAGAAAAAATTGATTTCTTCTTCAAGCAGGAGTTTAGAAGGTGAAGTATTGCAGTTATGTGAAAGATAATTGGTTAGAAGCTCTTGCTTCTACTCCCCAAACATAAATGCATGGTCAAAACTGGTTTGTGTTTAAAACAAAACTGCATTGTATTTTAATTGAATGATACTTGAGAATTAGTTTAAAATACAACTTTTGTATCTGTTTACTTGAATTACAATTTCCAGCCATGCAGCCTGGGAAATCTGAATAAAAATACCATCGAGGAAATGGGAGATGTCAGTCATTATTTTAACAACATGGAAGCTAAGAATCTGATTTAAAATTAAGCTATTTAGTTACATAAATATGTAAAATGCAGTCTTCTGCTTAGCAAAAAGGAGGTACCAGATTTTGCGTAAAAGCTCTAATCTCAAACCATTATGTTTTAATGTTAACAAGCCCTTGAGAATCACGCTTTCTTTAAATAAGAATTAAAATGTGCAATTGCAAAGTTGCTTGGAATTAAATCTCTCTCTTTTGCATAATGCTTTTTGAACCATAACACTGTACAGAGCTCACACTGCATTCAATTTGGGTAAGGTCAGATACTTTGGAGAAATCTGATATTTTATTGCGGGTCTTTATTGATAATATCCATATGACTTAAAAGGGCTGTAATGTGTATTGTGTAGACTATTCTGAGCTAGCTCAGCTATGATTCTAAACACAGATTCATTGCTTGGAGTATTGTGTGCAGTTCTGGTGTCCTCAGCATAAAAAGGACATGGAACTGTTGAAACAAGTGCAGAGGAGGTCCACGAGGATGGTCAAGGAACTGGAGCACCTCCTGTATGAAGATAGGATGAGAGAGTTGGGGCTGTTCAGCCTGGAGAAGAGAAGGCTGCGTGGAG
>JASSUY010041747.1:0-20374 GCA_032466535.1 Forpus xanthops
CCCCCTCGTGGCCCCGACGGGACACTGCAGCATGCGGGCCGGTCCCGGGTGAGAGCGCGGGTGAACGCCCCACGCCGGGAGCTGTCAGGAGCCAGGAATAAAATTAGCCCACAGTGGGATTTCGTGGGACACAGGTCTGTGGCCTGGTACACCCTCCCGAAGCAAAGCTGTCTTCAAATTTCCACAGGCCTGGAATTATCCTTTCCCTGCTGAAGGTGCCACTGAAAACACAAGTGCTGGGAAGAATCAAATGCATTCATAGGTTTGAGTGCCATGAACAGAATAACAGTAAGACCTGCAAAATACTCCACTGGAAGTATTTCCCCATGAAAACGGTATGGGATGCCAGCTATGAAGCAGATCTTCCTTCTGCATGTAGGAAGGACTTGGATTTCCACTAAGATGAGACTGAAACAAAAACTGGGAGGAATTATCAGGCTAGAGGCTATATTGAAAGACGAGGGTGGAGGTTGGTTTGGTGAACAGGCACGACAGCTGAATCTGCTTCTCTACCTCACTGCAGATGTCCTGGGCTCCTTTGCCCTGGTCCCTTGGTCTAAGCATTCCTCCATCCCCTATCTGCAACGGAGAGAAGCTTCATCACAAGCAAGAGCTGGAGGTAACTCGTTTGAGGTCCCATAGCAGGCTTGGTTTGCCAAGGCCCGTTCGCACTGGACAGTGGCAGTGCAGGACCATCCCCAAGCATGCAACAGGACCTGCGAATCAACCAACTGCAACCAAAACACTCATCGAGTATTGACCAAGGAGAGGTACAACTGATACCCACAACCGCAGCTCTGGCCAAAACAGTCATATCCTCGAGAAGCCCAGTATGTTTTGCTTTTAAAGTAGAATCAGTGGACAAGTAATTGGAAAATTGGGGGGGGGGGGGGAGGGGAGAGTAATTACAGGCAACTAGAGAAAAACAAACGTGCTGAATGTAGACAAAACATTGAAGAGAGGGGAATTAATAGTACTGCAAATGAAAAGGGAAAAATGTCAGCAGAGATCAGCAGAAAGTGAAGAGCCTATTAAAAGTGAAAATAGAAACAAAGTCACGGAGAAACACAGAAGGGGGGAGGAATTTAAAGAGCAACCTGAAATCCAAATGAAGGAATGCAGTACATTTTACTCAGTACTCAGCAGCAGTTAAAGGTGATGTATGAAAAAAACTGAAGCCACACCATGCTGGTGGGTCAGCTGGTGAGAGAAAACCTTGGTTGATTAGACTCAAGGGCATTGTGATTCCTGCCAGCAGGGTCAGGCTGTCTCCCATTACACAAAGTGAGCAGGGAAAGGCTAAATAATCCTTGCAGAAGGTGAAATGCAGCTTTCTGGATTCTGCCATGACAGTCCCCTTCCTTCCTGGCCAAACCCAGTGGCTTCCCAGAAGGAAGGACTGGTGAGACATGGGCTTTGAGGAGCCACAGTCCCCTATGGGCAGCACAATACAGAGGGTGAATGAGCTGTGCTCAGCTTGGCCGGGAGAGTAACACATGAAGGACGTTTTTTTTCGCCAAAGCCACAGGCTGAAACACACCTGTCCAATACCACGGAGGCTGGGGTGGTTAGTAAGCTGTTTAAAGATAACATAAAATATTGGGGGGGGGGTGGAAGGTACTGGGGCTATGGCAGAAAGGCTTCCACTAGCAGTGCTGAAATACATGAAATTTTGAGACAGAACTGAAACCATCTGCTTGTGTCATGAGAGCAGTATTGTGACCAAGGACTGTTAGGATGGACAAATGTGGATTTTCCCTTTGTTGGTGCTTTACCTACTTCCATTCACAGCCAGGCAGAGAGTGGGCTTCTCGCTGCTTGTCTTTAAAGGAACCACAAAGGCAGGTTAACACATCAGCCTTTATCAAATCCACAAACCCATTTTTCCCTTTAAAGCATGAGGAACACATTCATATTTCACTCCCATTTCTCTCCAGCACAAAAGCATAGGGTCAGAATTAATGAGTAAAGTATTTGTGTGACGTTTTATATTGTATTGGCATTTATATAGTGCTTTTCACAGGCTTCATGTCAAAACCCTTTACAGGGCAATAAATCATATACCTTTGCTGATGAAATCGTGTGTAGGCAATTGGGCACCTATCCCGCCCTCAGCAACATCCCGCGGGTAAGACATGGAAAGTGTGCTGAAACCTGCAGAAGTGGGTCTGAAAAAAAGGGATGCAAGTCAGACCTTCCCCCCTTAATATCCTGCTACACCTTAAAAAGTCTACAGAGCCCACTTGAACAGCCACAGGAAAGACCTCACCTTAACATGACAAAGCTTCTGTTACAGTCTGAATTCCTCAACATGCAAATCGAGTTGTGGGTTAACCCCAGGGCTCTTTTTGCCTCTGAATTTAAACAAGATGCCCATTTGCATGGAAAATAAGGATTTTTCAATTTAGTTTGTTTCTAAAAATAGCGTCCATTCACAAGACTGAACCTACACACCGAATTTTCAATCCTAGGCTTTCTGTTAGCAGCCACAAATACCTCTCCTAACACGAAATTTGCAATGTGACAATGCATCTCTGCTCTGCTGGCGTTTGCTTTCTTATTTGCAGTTTTTCAGATAACGAAGAGTAATGAAGTTCTGAGAACTGTACAGCCGATTAGACTGACTCTTTTATACATTTATTTGCATTCCTGATGCATTTCCAAAGCCACTTTGGGGTAAGAAGAAAAAAAGCTGGAAAGTCATTTAAAGTCTTTTTGGAGAAAGATGGCTGGGGTTGGCAAGCAGGAGCCACGGTTCTGCTCCTTTGTCAGTCTGGGGGAATCACAGCACTTTGCCCAGTTCAGAGCTTTTTGAGTTCCATCGGTGTCAAAGGAAGCTTTGCAGAGTGTCCCTCCTGGCAGTGTATCCTCTACCACTTGAGTGCAGTAGCCCTGAGATTGCACAACAGCAATGTCTGAGAAGCAAATGGAAAATCTTTGCAGTAGCTCAACACCATTTTAAAACCACTTTACCACCTCCCCTATCTATAGCACATGAAAACTGATAACATTCTGCACATACTGGCTGGTAGCTCAAATGCATTAGAAACCAACCTAGTTATGATTTATTAGCCGGAAGAACTGTTAGAATAATTTCTAAGCGTGAAAGAATAAGAAAAAAAAAATACTGTTCTCCACCAAACAGACATTCAGATTACTTCAGCTAAAATCAAAGTCATTCAGAAGTAAAACAAAAGTAAACAGGCAAAACCGCATCACTTACATAAGCTTATTAACTACCTATCTACTACTTAACAGTTCCATTAACTACCACAGGCTACATTAGAACTGGAGGGTTCTCACATCTTTTCAGAGGTCATTAATATCCCGTGAGATGGGAGCAGTACCTGTGCAGACGCACTGCCATGTAACAAACTAACTCGGCCTCTGCTTTCTTCAGAGGGTTGGATCAGAAGCTCTTAACTCACAAGAGCTCAAATTCACACCCTGTTGTCATGCTCTGATGGCAATGTAGCATAATTTCATCTCTTGTTCCCGTCTCAGTACAACTTATTTAGTAGTTTAAAGCATGATCTGTAAATAATACACATGCAGAGACTTCACTGAGATGGATGACAGTGATAATTAAAGTGGTCTTTTCAGTGGGAGACACCATCAGCATCAATAGTTACAGCAGGACTTTAAGAGTAACTAACACATTAGTGCCTGTAAATTCTATTCTTTCTGGCACTAATACATTCAAAGATCAAATCAGACTAAATGTTTGTTACAACAAATAAATTTACGTTAGTATTCAGGATTACACTCCCAGTCAATGTTTATTATGCTTTTGGTCACATATATTCTAAAGGTCTCATTTTCTTCCTTCCATCATTTTTTGATCAGATTTGTTTAAAATGAAAACCTTTTACTTTTCATTTTTAAAATTACTGTTTCTTCTTAAAACTTCCATCAGGTTACAGTTTCTGGAATGAGCACTAAGAAAAAGGAAACAAGCTAAAATAAATTACTATCTGATCTAACCCATCTGACTATTTCTAAGGTACCCATTATTGTGGTATCAAGGTCCTGGATCTCTGATAGCATGCCATCTTTGATCTTAAATTGGACCTCCGCTAGCAATTTAATTAAATATCTTATTTGATGCCTGCTGTAGCTGAGATGCAAATAGCATCACATAAAGAACAAGAGTTATGAGAGCAGGGAACCAAAAATGATGGCTAGTTAGAGCATGTTTATTGAACCAAACCAAAAACCTCCATCCTCCAGTCCCTGCTGAATTAAAACGATAAGGTTCACAGTTCAAAGACACAGTAAAAACTAAGTAGAAATTAAAAACACTTTCAATTTCTTAAAATAAGAAGTGAAACACTTTGTCAGAAGCAAATTTGAGGTACACACAACAATTCAGAAAAACAAATTTCTTTTTGCTGCCTTTACCCTCCAATGCCCAGCAAGTATCCTGCTCTCTTGCAGTCTTCTACTGGGAATTCTGTTTAAGGCTTCCACCTTGACTGAGAACAAACCACATTTGTTCTCTTTGGGAGGCATTTTCAAATTACTTTTTGCACAGGATCCATTAGTATTAAAGAGGGAGTGCTCGGACACATTTTATACAACTGTATTCATAGCTGATATGATAGTTATTGCTAAGAGACTTTAGAAGGAAGAATCAGAGCACTATTTCAATTTGTGGAGCCTTCTACGAAAGCACGTATCATCCAACACCTTTCATCAATACAGGGCATCTACAGACAGCACTTAAAAGCTGACAGAAGTCAAGTGTGTTCAATTCCTTCCACATCAGATAGGAAATTACTCCCTTGGTTTTTTGTATGTTGAGACTTCTGCTCAGAACCCAAGCACAGATACCATTGCTCAGAACTTTCTGCTAGATATGGAATCCCAAAGGATTTCAATCACACTTAAACACAAAATATATTAAAGCCCTGAGTTTCTAGACAAAAGAGCAATCAAGCACAGTGTCATGACACTTTGACTACCAAACAATCCTTTTCCAAACCATCTTTGTAAAACTTCCTGAAATATTCCTCTTTGCTTTTCTATATTGTTTCTTTCATTCCGCACTCATCATTATTATATATGCACAGTCTAATAGCACACTAAACAGATGTTTAACCATTTTTTCCCCCAGTATCTTCCCAGAGGAGGATGTGTATACTGAGTAGTAATTTGTAAGATTTATTTTTTCACTTTGATACATCACCATTTAAAGATCTCACCACAAGTTCTCTGACAGCTCTGCAGCCTAGAGGAGCAGCCTTTTGATATCTGCTGCCTGGAAGAAGACAGAGTACATACAGTAGTCAACTCACACTTCCCAAAGTCAAAATTCAGCTCTTTCAGTTGTTACAAAGATAATGACCAAAACAAAAATTACAGCCACAACTGCAGCAAGTATTAAATAACAATAGACATCAGGTTCCAGAAAGAACAGGAGATGAAATTTCCATTTGTTTATTTTACACTGTAGCTGGCATTTCCAGTTATAGTAACCAATAAAGCCCATTAATGTGACGAGCCAAGTCAATCTGCAGCTTCCCTTAGTGCGGCATAGCATCCATAAAGGGATCAGTTACAGCAGAACCATCAGAGCATGCCAGTGCCTGGGGATGCCACAGCCCATGGTAGCCCTGAATCCAGGAGACCCTCCCTGATAACACAGTGATGCTCTACCCTCATCTCATGTCTGAGCAAAACCAGCCAGCACCTGAAGTAGGAGACTGGCTGAAGAATGAACACAAAACCCTAAAGCAGAGGCAGGAAAGTGAAGATCTCATATTTCGCCTTCCTCACATTTCCTAAGGTAACTGTGGTTTAGCCTTTTGGTTTTCATTTTTCAGGAAAAGTCCTTGAGCCTAGTTCACAGCAGTCTTTATGGCCGAGAGCTCAAGGTGCAAAGTTGAAAGAGAAAGAAAAGAACTTCTCCCATCCCAGGAATAATTTCAAAATCTTGAAAGTCTTCCCAGTTGCAACAAGATGAACTTAGAAGTAGGATTTGTTTGTTGTCTGGGATTTGTAGTTTGTTTTCACAAATGCACAGGGAAAGAGCAGTCTAACATCATAAACCAGAACCAGGGCTTTCCGGGAATGTGAAGACTTTGGGAGTTAAACCCTTCTTCTCAGACAGGTAGATTAGGGTTAGAGCATACTCTCTCTGCATCCTAGCCTGAACATTCTATTACAGAAGTTTCACTGAAACTGGCATGTTCCCACAAAATGTTTCAGTGGTGAGAAATAAAGAGTTTCTGAGTGTTAAGCGCTGCCAAACAGTTCCCAATCATTTCTAGCCAGTAAGCAAAGTAAATGCTTTATTTTGTCATGAGTGGAAGTGGCGCTGTAAGGTCATGCAACTTGTTTGTGCATCCTCACTGCTAGGTGCCTAAAATAACACAGGGTCATTTTCCAATGCATTTCAGCATTTAAATTGCAAATGCATTAAAGCAACAAGCATGGCTACAGAACACAGAGTGAAAGCTACCATGATCTATTTTCTGGCCTTTCACAGCAGACTCTATTCCCTGCATATACATACACACTTATTCACAATGTGTGAAGAGATTTTGGAAATGAATCTTTCAAAGGTATTTACTATTCAAACTGATATGCTTTTAAAAGTGGGGTGGGATACAGCTTTCACCTGTGGCACTTAGCACTTGCCTCTTGTTCACATGTTGGGAAAAGAGAAGTTCTTATGTTGGCTGAAATTAAGTACAGGATGATAACTCCCTGATTTGTCAAAACTCAGCTTTTCTGGAGGAGAAATCCTGAAAAGGAGATGGCTAACACAGCATAAATGCAGTCATGCCTCTTATGAAAAGTTTGGTGGACACCAAACCAAGGGATAACTTGAGTTCCCGTCAGTTTGGAGCAGCTGGGTAGTTTGGAGAGGGTACACTTTGCTTAACCAAACTTAGAGGAGTGGTTGTTTCAGACATCAGGGGCACTGAGTCAGCACTTCCACAGACCACTCCTTTATCAATTGTGAGTACTGGATGCATTTAAATGTTTCATATTAACATCCCCATGCTAAGTTTACACCTGCTACTCCTTATTACTCAATCTGTAATAACAGCTATGCTTTGCAGTTAGAATGCATTTGTCAATCCCATCTTTTTCCAAATTCATTTGCTATCCCCAAACAGGCAACACAACACCTGTGATTACCTCAACAAAGCAAGTACGCCAGAGCGGAATAGCAGGAACCTTCATTGGTTGCTCTCAAAGAAAACTCAGCTGAGCAAAATAAATTCTGCTTTCTCACTGAAGAAGACCTTGTGTGCTCAAAACAAACGGGAAAGAACCTGAATATTTCACCTAATTTTTAAATAATTCTATCTAGACAGCAGTATGAGAAGCTATAGAGTTCTATATATAACCTCCTTATGTTTCACTATTTACATTGTGTTATCCTCTGGCTGTTTTCCAACCTTATTCATTCACCCTAGAGATCAATTTATGCACCAAAATAAAGTGTGATCTTATCTCTGCACCGTACAGAAAACCTAAACAAAATTTCTCATGGGAGGCAGGGGTTAAGGCACTGGACTGGGTGTCAGAGAAGTGTTCTATTCTTGGCTCTACTGCTCACTTGCTGTGGGAGCTTGTAGAGCAAGATACAGAGCAGGAATGGAGACTCTAGCCAATAAATTCCTCCTCTGTAACTTTTCCTCTTTTATTATGCATGAGAGTGAGTTTTTCCAGCATTCAAGCATACATCTGAAAGCTGGGGAAACATGACTCAACCAAAATACAGAACCAGTAGAGAAAGAAAATGAGGGGAAAACATCACAAAGTTTTCTTGGGTGCCTCTGAAGTACAGAAACAGAATCTCTACTCACACAGTGAATATAGAGGACCAGATTCAGCCCTGGTTTCAGTAGGCACATCTCCAACTCTTGCATCAGACCGGGACAGGGGCTGACTTTGGCCTGCTGTACTGCTACTCCTTGATCCATTTTCCTGCTTCAGGCAAGTTTTCTGAAACAGCAAACAATAAAGACTCATGTCAGGGGGGAGAGGCTTGGGTTTGTTTTTTTTTAAAAAAATAGGAACCTATGCTTTGATTTGTAAATAAGCAATTAGATTTTTTAAAAGTAAAAATAGAATTTATTAGGACAACTTTGATTCAAAAGCCGTAACTAAGGCTCCATCCAGATCTGGAATAGCTAACAAACTGCCTAAATTAAGAATGACAAACTCTGAGTTAACTCCTATTGAAAGCAGTATTGTCATGCTCTTCACTAGGAACAGACTAGGCAGCACTTCATGCTTTTGATAAGAGCTGTGACCTAATGCACAGAAGTTGCTACATTTCTCATTCATTTGGGAGAACTGAATTAAAAATAAGCATGCAATTCCTCATGTAGGCATGACTGAGGCTGGGCTCTTGTACCACTGTGCCAGCTAATGACTGAAGAGCTAGATTTTTGCAACTGTGATGTTCTGTGTGTATAACACATTGTCACAAAACTGATTCATCCTGGCCTTACTTATTTTTAACCGGTTTACCACCTACTCAGAGAATCTGTACCATATTCTGCTTTGAACCATGTTCTAGATGTTTGGTGCATTCTCAGCTCAGTTACTGACAGCTTTACAGCCAGGTCTTAGACCCTTCAGGCACACAGAAACAAAGCACTAACCTAGAGGTAGAATATTGTTCAATAATAACTTTTTTTCTAAATTTCATATATGATATATGGAAATAGCATATACCTTGTTTTAAAAACCAAAGACTAACAAATAACCTCACAAAGCAGCTGCTGTACAGTGTCTGTTCTCAGACACAGGGAACCCACGTTCTACTATATAACAAAACATATTCTCTTGGCCAGTACAGGAAAAAAAAGTCTTATTCTGACAATTCCCAAAAATGCCAAGTTTTCAGAAACTTTTGATCTGAAAGTCAGACCCAGTAGGGCTCCTTTAAGGTGACCCAATACATGATATATCCAGTGTAAGTGATTTATCAGAAGTTTTAGCAGTGAACTCTGGTCTCCTTAAGTAAAAAGTAGCTTTTCCTTCCTCCTTTTTCATGTCAAATCCCTACTTTTTCTTTTCCAGGGCCTGTAACAAACAGTCTCAGCCAGTTGCTAAGGAAGGAGAAGCAGCTTCTTGATATGTAAGAGCAACCCCTCCAGTTTCATACTTTCAAAGATTGTCTATATTTTACTGACTGAAATATTAGGTAACCACAGTCTTTAATCTTTAAGTGCAATGCACACTTGATACATAGCAATTATTTCTTAATAAAAGGTAATTATGTAAAATTCAAGGCAGTTTCAGAGAATGTGCAACTGAAACTGTTAATATACCTGAGGGATTATTTCCACGCTTACGTATATTAAGCATTATATAAAACACAGGATTTCTTGGGACATTATCAACAAAGGAAATTTTTATTTTTAAACCTGCTTTTTACTGATTGCATTATTGAATTCAATTTTATTAATCTGGATCTTCTGGGAAGGATATGATTTTAATAATGCATAAAAGGTTTGCCTAGTAGTTGGCTGTTGGTTTTACTTGATACTTAATGTAATATGTAATTACTATAGCAGCTCCTATGTTGGCTGGTGTGTTAAGGTCACTGGAAAGCTATACTGTGTTGTACTTGCTGTATGAGAACATCCTTCTGGTGACTGATGGCTTCACCCTATGGAAATGTTTTAATTTTGACCTTGAAGCCTGCCTTTAAGGAACACTGTCAGTAAGTGTATTTCCTTGGCAAGCAGTACATGGTCCTTAGGAATCTGCAGACAGCACAATATCTGTCTTTCTATCAATGAGCATTCAACTACATCTCCTTTGTATTGCAAATCTGGTTCTCAAGTCTTCAGCCAATGAACTTACATACCTCTTATTTGTGACAAAGGTCTCATTTAAAAGGCACATTTTACCTTGCACACGTGTTAAGACAGAAAACACCTGGAAGCCCTCACTAAAACAAAAAAGAAAAAAGTGTTGGAGGACTCAGCTTCAAGATGGTAGGCTCTCACCTTTTTAAGTATTCTTCCTTCTTGCAATGATTTTTTCTTTCAACTGTATTCCTAAACTATCTGAAACATGTGGCCAGAACTTACAATTGAGAAACACACTTAAAGCATGATTTGAACTGTCTTATATTACAAGACTGAACTATATTTTGAAGGAGTTTAACATTACCGTGCTGTAGCCAAGCCCTGTGATAGAGCAGACTCGCAAGCAAGCAAGTCACCTGCGGCTTCACGTCATCTGTTTCAGGGGTACTGCCGAGATAAACTTGAAAATAGAAGCAAAATGCTGGAAATATTCCAGAACTGCAGTATCCCTGTATTAAACTTGGACTTCATACCTACAAGCTTTCCATGAAAAAGACTGACAACTAAAACAATGGTCAATATTAATCACAGAACCAGCAATTTAACTATTAGTCCACATGTGTTTATGATTCCCACTGGATGTAAACCAACTTTGTGTCCTGGTGATACAAGTCTGCTACATTAAAAATGGCATTCCCAAGAAAGAAAAATCAGTATGGAAAATCCTTTGAATGGGGAATGATAAATCAACTTGGTAGGAAAATGGATGATTTTAAAAAGCTGATTAATGGGTAATGTTTTTCTGTACTGCATAACGATTTCTCTACTAGATAACATTACATGTAGATTCTATACCTTTAGTTCAGGCAAATTGTTCAGGAAAGGTTCTTGTGCTTTCACAAGGAAAATCAGGAGCAAAGGTCTTGTAATTTACCAGGATTTCGCATCCATTTGGTATTTTCAGATTCATGGTTGTTCCTCTCTAAATGCAATTAGAACACTGATTTATGAGCCATAGGAACAGAAATTTGTAAAATACCTCATCATACTATTTTGGTATTAAAACCAAAAATCATCTGTATCTCTAATAAAACAGAAAAGGCCTCCTGAGATGGGTTTTTAAAGATTTTCAGTACAGAACTTCGTGGTTAAGCTAGCTGGTTATCTATTTTCTCAGTGAAATTCATTCATTTCATGTTCACTAAACAACCTACTGTTCTGTGGAGATAGGTCTCCCCATGTCCAGTCCCAGCTAAGAGTGACTGGTTTACTCTGTCTTCCAGCTTGCATTGACAATGATGTAGATTCTTCTCAGGACCAGATGCATTTAAACTGTCAACAAGAGTCAAGAGGAATTTTTATAATACCAATTCGACTTAGCTGTTATCACAAGTTTAAACCTGCTGTAAGAACAACACAGATGGAAACTAAACACATTGTCATTCATGCCTAATGAAAAAACACCGCTCTCTGTAACTGTTAAAAGACTAACACAGACAAATGAACCTCTGCCTTCGAACAAATCTTGTGATTGCCTCCACTAAAAATTAATTCTGTTGTACTCATCAGCTGTGTTGCGTCATTCTCATTGTCAGAAAAACAAAACAAACCAAAAAACAAAAAAAAAAAACCAGAGACACACATGAGAAACTGAGTTAAAAAAAAAAAAAAAAACACCTAATATTTCTATATCTGGCAGGGCCAAGTCTGTGGGTTTACTTTTTGCTATAAATAAAACCAATCTAAAATCAACATTAATATGGAAGAAAAATGCTACTGAACACATCAGTGAGAACCCCCATTACCTGTAAGGCCACTAATGTAATCCCCAATAATTTCTTGGGAGCAGAATAAAAGGACTACAGCATGCAGCTTCAGTAAAAAAATCCAGCCAGAATAAATAGAGAAAACATGAAAAAGGTGATTTTCTGGCACTGTGTTTGAAAGGAAGAGTTAAATTAATACATGAAAAGATCCTATCAGGTCTGGCTTGTCTGAATTATTAACTGAACACCTTCTTGGAAACATGTAGATAAAGAAGTGTATCTTAGAGAATATGAGATAAGAGCGAAAGGAAAGGAAGAGAAATTAGAAGTTTTGCAAGCTCACCCCCTTAATTGTCAAGCTAAGGTTGTTCAAAGCTGCCTGGAGGAGCATAGCATGAAATGCTAACTAGAGTGTGGGCTAAAGTTGCAGAAGGTTGTAACTTCAGGATTATACTTAAACATACTTATCTTTAGACACAGAAGAGGTTGCAAAGCCGTCTGAATGATATAAAGCTGCTATAAAACAAGACAAATGTGTACTCCATGTGTTATAAGCAGTTCAAGCTGCTTCCAGTGATGAAAAACATGGACTATACGGTAGACATACTATAGCTAAGTACAACAGATCCCATGATACAGTTGTTTAAAGGAATATTAGAGTGATGAAAGAAGTGATGGAATTCTGCTCTTTAGGAGGCTCAGAGGCTGAACCAGAGAGAAAAGGTTTAAACGTGTGGACTTGGTAAATTTTCCCCATCCTGAAAGTTGAGACCTCGAAGACAGTTTTATGCACGAAGAACCTGGCCCCTCTGGAAACAATACAGCTCCATAGCTCTATTGCCCAGGGCAATAGGAGCAGGGGACGCTATGGCTTAGCACCACTTATCCACAACATCAACAGGAGGTCAGTATCGATATTGCCATTTCACAGATGAAGAATCTAAGAAGCTCAGAATAGCAC
Organism: Forpus xanthops; assembly: GCA_032466535.1. Lineage (NCBI taxonomy): Eukaryota > Metazoa > Chordata > Aves > Psittaciformes > Psittacidae > Forpus > Forpus xanthops. The sequence continues at coordinate 12,513 of JASSUY010041747.1, forward strand.
AACTGGAGTCAGCAGCAGTCTTGGGACCAAATCCCCTTCATCACTTAGTTTCAGTCTGTTTCTATCGTTTCTGCCTTATTTTGTCTCCCATAGAGCACAGTGAAGTGTCCAACCATACAATTCAGATAATACCAATACAGTAATAAGAAACAACCTTATTAAAATACCAATTGCAGCACTAAAAAATTTTCAGTGAAATTATCAGAGCTGCCAATATTCCATCATTAACATACAAAAAATCTGATTATCTTTCCAATAAAACCAGAGAAATTCTAGCCATTAAACTCATTATCATTGCAAAACAGAATGCCATGATAATGCATGAGAACTTTGGTTTGCAGCTGTAAAACTCCCAAAAGTCTTGTGACTTAGTTATAATTTTGTTACAGATGATTACTTCCTTACACATAACTCCAAAGTTCACTTTTAGGAAACAAAGTATATATTCCACAAAAGCAAACAACCTTTTTTTTTAATAAATGAGAAATGTGGAAAGCAATTTATCCTACAACACACTGCTGAGTATTAGAATGGGTGACATTTGCACATCTGGTTTCAAATTATACAACGCATTTTTAGAGGCAAAAATGAAATCGAAGCTCTGCAAATGCTGATCTCTGACACTGTTTTCGAGTGGCCGAGGTGAAAAAATATTTGTCACGGTGCATCCTAAAGCTTACAGATAGGAAACAAAATTCTTTCCTTTGTGTAAAGATAAGTTTTGATTAGTTTCTCAAATGAACGTAAGATGAAATTGCTACCATTTTAAGCAAACTTGAAAAGGAGTAAGAAGATCGAGTGTTGACACCATTCCTTAATCACCTGAAAAATGCATTTCGACAAGCTTTTTATGTAGAAATGACAATCTATTATAGTACTTTCCTGGGAAGCTTAAACAGCATCTTTCGAAATTTTTGCTTTAAACTGGCTTCTAACAAAATACCAATCTGTTTAAATCACAAAGTTTTCTATTCAATGGCAGTTTACTTGTACTCAAAAAAAAAAGTTTTTACAAATAGTTTCAATTACATTCCAAGCCAGGAATGATTTTACTTGCGTAAAAATCCCGTAATGCACCGAGTTCTCCTCTGCCGTTTTACAAATGAATGGCTACTGCCATCTATCGTTGGAAAAGAGACAACAGCAAAAGCACATCCAACAGCCCTTCAGAGCACAGGTAGGAAGTAGAAAACAAAGACTCCACCAAGCACAGGGGAGCAACTTACTCTGTTGAAATCTCTGAAACACAACATTCGACTGACCAAAGAGAGGTAGAAAAAAGGCTTTTCTCTTGAAGCACTACCACTTTTGTGTCTGAAACAACCGGTAACTACACATGAAGCCGAATATTCTGACAGCCGGGGTTTTCTTATGAATTTGAGAGTTTGTAAGACTGCCCCAATGACTGCAGCTAGACAATACACACAAATTAAAATCTTAATTAATAAAGATTAATTTCAAAATACTATTATGCCCAAGTCACAAACACTCCTCTGCAACCTGAAAGCTATAAATGCATAAGGTAAAAGCCACCTTCCAGCTCTCTATGCAAAGGTCCCACAACACAGAATTCCTGCTTGAAGAGGGACCTGATCTGACCCACTGAGCAGGTCAAAGTCACCAAGCATGGGACCAAGACCCAGAGCTGTTCTCTCAGGCTCTCACACATTGTAAGTTTAGCACTGCCTAGGGTTGTTTTTTCCAAACTTCTTTTGCGTAAGTTTACATCCCCATTTGGGTGTGTGTAGCTGAATACAGGGACCTGCCAAAGAAAAGCATGATAATTTATTAATATGCTTAAACCATCTTTAGTCTGTACTCTCAGTATTTACAAAGATTTGATTATATGACTTCACTTTACCATTGAATTATTATGTACAAATTATTGAAATATATCCTTCTTCCATTTCCTATGCTGAGGAATATCCTTAGATATGACACCCAACCACATTTTGAAAGTACCCCTTGTTGAGGTGGTCTACAAACAGAATTAGGGTAGTGTTCTATTAATGTTTGCCAGAACTATCAGAGGTGAAACCGCCTTTGAATTAAACCATTCTTTACTCTTCGATAATTATTATTTCTCCTTAAGACACTTTTTGTTGTCTCATGACCAAGGTCAGCTTGAACTGTTTCATTAGACTTGATATGGTAGTGCAATTTAACTCTGCTTGTACTGTTCTTTTACAAAGTCTGCATACACTGTCACCTCTGCAAACAGCTTTTGGAAACATTTAGCAGAACTTTCAGTAAGTGCAAAAGCTCCAGCTTTTCTTTTGGTGATTCCAACTACCTAGCAAGATTGTACTTTAAACACAAAGTCACGCCAGCATGTGAATCTATACTAATTTATTTCAGTTTGTCTATCTTTGCATATAAACCTCATGAAGTGATTTAAATATGCTTTATTTTTGTTTGGCACATCACATATAACCCAAACAGTTGTGTCTGCTTTTAAAACAATGCAAGAAAGCTAAAATATAAACTGGAAACAGCTCAGTGAAAACAGTGCAAGATAAAATACCGCTGCTGTCATATACAGCAAGCTCTTCAGAAAGTGGAAGCATGTTCTTGTTGAGATCAGGAAGGGTAATGATCCTGAGAGGTGACTGCAGGCAGAGACCAAGGTAGAGCCAAGAGTGGAAGAGTTCAAAACAGCACAAAACCTCTGCACATCATAGTGCCACAGCTGGAACAAACTGCTGCTGAGATTACACGCTTGGAAATGTGTACTTGAAAATGTGGTAATGGGGGTCATACTGCTCATCCTCTTCATCCCCCCCCCAGAGACCCCAAATCTGGTGGTTCTTGAAATACCCTCAGAAGGCTGTTTGCAGAAGCACAGTGAGATTACACCTCCTGCCTACCCCACCAAGTGCAGCAGACCTCCCAAGGGATTTCATACACATTGTGCTGGGGTTTTTTTCACTAAGTTCTCCATAGAAAGGGAGCAACCTCCCACAGAGACAGAAAACTAGGGTGTGGATAGAAATAGCAGACTACAAAGGTGATCATGCAAAAGGAGGACAACCCCATGCATGTATTAGTAGAGTGCAGTGAAGGCATTGCATACTGCTGGGACAATCCCAGTGCTTTGTGAGCTTTAGCCAAGGCACTTCCCATGTACACAACCTGAAATGACACATGGTTTATGATTGATGTCAAGCAGCAAAAACATCCTCCTTAAGCAGATGTGAGCATAACACCCTTCAAAGTCCACCAGCTAAACATTTGTTACAGAATCTCCTGACAACTTGGTGCTAATTTCTGAGCATCTGGCACCCAATCACAAGTCACCCAGCATGCACAATCCTCATTCCCGAACCACCTGAACAGCAGCCCAGAATATGAGCCTCAATAACAGGCTTTCATCATTTTATTGAGCACAAGTACTCCTCTTCTCCCAAACGTCATCACCTCCCTCTGTGCCACTTTGTGCACTGCTACTGTTGAGGGTAGCGTCCTTGGTGCACACAAGCTTCAAACCATCAGATTTTCAAAATCAAACAAATCTGGAGATGTTAACAAGAGCACTTACGCTCTGCAGGGAAGAAAAAACACTTCATGTCAAGTGATTGAAGCATGGCACTGATGTGGACCTGCTGACTCTCACAGATGACTGCTGCTCACTGCCAGTTGAGTTCTGCTCAGGAAAGAGCCTACAAATACAGTTACTTTGACGCACCTAGGCAGCAGCCACTTGCAAATGGTTTTAAACTCTTCAGGGAAGAAACTGCTGAGTTTCAGATTCCTAAAAAGCCAGAGCAGCATTTTATTATTTTTTATTTGATGGTTTCACTGGGTCCAGAAGGCAGCTGCAGGCTGTTCAGAAACAGTAGCAAGCTGCAGCAGCAACAACAGCTATGTTTATTGTAGTCTCCATGACAATACCACATTGCACAAAGTTTTCCTTCCTACCATCAATAAACAGAAAGAAAAGTAGACCAAGTCCTCCATTTCTAAACAGTTTTTCTCCCACGTGTGCATCTGCAGAGCACACACTTCATGTGTACAGAAACTTGGTAGTTTCAGCTTACAGCCCCCTTCAGAAGTGACAGTGAAAGGAGAAAAATCATGGTAAGCACCACAAAATCAGATATAATTAGGAAACAAGAACTTTTCTCAGGGAAACCAGACTTGAGAGACAAGATTTTTCTTTTAAAGGGTAATGTATGAGGCACATGAAATATTTTAGCTTTGCACATTTAGTTTTAAGACTGAAAGGAAGTATTTGATGCTAAGTGAAAGCTGTTGCCCAGAAACAAGATAAAACAAAACACATTGGCTTGAAATGAGAAAGAGCACTACTACCAGTAGAGCCAGTGTTTTAGCTAAAACGGGTTTATTAAGTGACGTTCAAATTCCATGGCCAGAAAGCTATACATCTTCAAGAGTGTGATGTCAGACTCTTCCGCTTCTGCTTATTCTGGCAACAGGTTTCCGTGGAACAAAAGTGCAAAAACTTAAGTGCCCAACCGCACTCCATTCTCTGTGCAAAGAACGAAAAAACCCAAACCGCACAAGGCCACAAGATGGCACTGGTCAAACTCTCAGGAAAGTATTGAAAGGTTGGCAAAACGCGCTCACTGCCACATGACCAAGCCCAGTTTCAAGGGCCATGCCTGCTCCCCGCCGAGGTGAGGCCTGCGGTGGGTGCAGGAACGCACGCCCGCCGGCTTTTCTGCTGAACTTTCTCCAAGTGATTGATGCTGCTGCAAAAGCACACAGTTTGGCCTACGGCAAGCAATCCCAGCAGAAGCAACTGAGCAGTGTGATCCCATGGTGGCAAGCAGCCCGGCCCGGGCTGTCTGCACTGCTCCGTGAAGGAGGCAGTGCTGTGGCTGGGCATCCCACAGGGGCCCCCTGCGGCATGGCGGGGACGAAGTGCCCGCACGGGGAGGAGCGGCTGGGGCCAAGCCCCAGCACTGCTCCCCGCACAACCCGTTCGTCTGGACTGCAGCAAAATGCTTGTCTCCAGCTCCACGTACTCGGGGGCTTGCGTCGTTCCGCAAATTCAGCTCCACATTTTTAAACCGGAGAAGTAAAATAAAATACAACGCTTCTTGAACTAGAGGCATTAAATTCAACAACCCTAGGCTCCCACCACCCTAGAGCCCTCCCAGGTAAGCCAGCACCGCCAGCGGTGAGCCCAGCCCTTCCACCGGTCATCCTCCGAGAGGGACGGGACGCAATATAAATTCCTCATGAAAAGTAACTTTCTGTGGACCCAGCGAAGCTCACTTCGCCCCCAGGGCACCCTTTCCCCGCCGGGCTCAGCGGCCGGGCCCCATCACGCCGGGGCCGGCCGGACCGCGATCTCTGCCCGCCCGCCTCAGCGGCGCAGGGTCGCCTCACGGTGACGTGAGGGAACGATGGGCCCCAACAGTCGGGCACTGGGGGGAGGAAGGGGAGGGAGAAAAGGGGGAATAAGGGGCTAGTAACAGTGGTGTCGCACGCTGCGAGTCTCTCCCCCCATCCTGAGCCCCAATCGAAGAGGCTGCAGGGGGTGTCGGAGCGGCGCCTTCCGCTCATCCCATGGTTGAGGGAAGCGCGGCGGCAGTACCGAGGACGCCGCTCCGTTTTGCTCTGCTGGAGCCCCCGGCGTGGGGACGAGCCCTTTCACTCCCCATCACCGCCAAGGCTGACAGAGACGAACTCTTCGCGGCGGCAGTGGCGCGAACCGGCCGACCGCGGCCTCCTTAAAGTGCGGCGAGGGGAGCATCCGTGGCAGGCCCCCGGCTGCGAAGGGGGACGGAAACTCCAGCGCGGGATGGTCTGGGGAGACCCATCGCTGACATTTTTTGATAGCAAACTCCGCCCCGAGCGGCTCCCCCCATCCGCTGGAAGTCAGCGAATAAAACAGCGGATGGATGCGGGGAGCACGGCGGCAGCCATTAGGGTTAGTGAGACTAGAGCCTCCCCACCTGCCGCGCAGGGCCCCTCGCGGCGCCTCTTAAACCGTCCGCGGTCACGCCCGCCGCGCCTCCATTGGTCAGAAGCGGCACCCACCTCTGCCGCCATTGGCTGCGGCTGGGGCAGGGGGCGGGAGGGAGAGAGTGGCGGGAGTTTGGAGCGCTCGGGCCATTTGTCCGGCGGTCGTACCACGTGCGTCGGGGCGTGAGTTCGGAGTCTGGCCCCCCCCGGCCTCATTCTCTTCCCTCCCTTCCCCCTTCCTTGGGAGCTGGGCATGGAACTGAATCTGCAATCCGGAGCCGGATTTGGGCCATGGAGACGGTGTCTAGGGGCTAGTGCCTGCGATTTAGGGCAGGGACTTGAGCCTGGGGCCTGCACCTAGAGCCCGGACCCGCGTTTGTGCCCTGTCTCAGTCGAGGACCCCCAGCTGTGGAATTCAGCCTAGAAACTCCTCGTTACCCTGAATCAGCCACTGTCCTCTGTTGGAGAAACTAATTATCTCTTCCATGCCCTCTCTTTGTGCGAGAGATATTCTCACTGCACTGTACCTGCTCACCTCCCTGTGACTGTGACAAAGGCGAGACACCTCTGCTGCATCCTGTTCCTCAGAACTGGACTTGTGTGTTCTCTTTTTGACCCTGAGACACCCATGTAGGAGGCAAGGTATTGCCAAGTTAAGCAGTTTTGCAGGTATAATGGAGTACAAAGCAATAGCATAGAGCTCCTGATCCTCCTAACTTCAGTTGTACATATGCTGTACAGCATTGTTCTGGTAACAAACCTCTTTAAAAATGTATTTTACACCCATTCAAGAAAGGTGTGTTTGTCCACTAAGAAGGAAGTAACTGTGCCAGACGTTATGATTTTTATTGGACTTTGAAAAGGCATGCTACGGACACAGAGCTACCCCTAGACACTAGCTTTTGTGGAAGCTGCCGCCTCAGGTTCCTCTCCATTAAATGTTAAGTAAACCCCATAATAAAATCCTAGGTATTTTAGAAATGTCTTGTGTGCACCCTGTTGGGCTCAGCCTCCTGTATACTCTGCCACAGTAATCTGCATCAGTTGTAAGGCACTTAAGGAAAAGAGGAGACTCCTGTCCAAACAGAAAGCTTCCCATTAGGAGGAGCACACCACCATACACTATCTCCTTGTTTAAGCATTTGTTTTAATTTCAGGGAATAGGTTAAAACCACCAGAAAGGACTGAAGTCCTTATGCCAACATCATGATGATTTGTTCATCATGAATTGTTCTTGATAGAATTGGAGCAGAGCTTGTCAATTCCTGGTGATTCTATGCCAATGATAGGTAAAAAAGGGCTTCAGGATAGTGAATCCTTTAATTCTGAACCATAATCTCACGGCCACTAGGAATGTAGTAAGATTTTTCCACCTCACTAGCATTCTTCGTTATGGGTTCCTCGAAGCTCAGGCACACATAATACAGTTTTGCTTGTATGCCTTGTACAAGCAACTGCTGAGCTATGTTGACTTGTGAAGCAATGCTTTCTTTCAGAATCCATGTTAGGTGCTCTGTAAGATCACAGGTGTCCAGGTCAAGTCAGAAAATACCGTGCAGCAAGCAGTAGCCTTCAAAGATTGGTGCACTGTGGGTAACACTATAAGCAGAGTCCACCATACAGCCTCTGCTGAGACCTGAAGCTCTAAGTGTGAACAAAGCGTGAATGATCGCACAGAGCTGGTACATCAGCCTGTTCAGGGAAGGGCTCGGCCATTTTTCCTTGGTTAGCGAGTGGGTTAAGTGGTGCCTCAGTCAGAGTCACTGTCTGCTCACTGCCTTTCATCTTCAGGTTGTTTTCACAGAATTCTTCCTCTGCGTCCAAAGGATGTGATAATCTCAAGTACTTTTGGGTACTGAAACAAGGGGGCTTACAAAATTACAAAATGAAAATATAAACCTTTAGAAATCAATTTTAAGTAATGTTAA